>ML777574.1:1162224-1185873 GCA_009831015.1 Picea engelmannii
CTAAGGTTGCAGACACTGGAGTCCTGCAACCACCCCCGCCTCTACCTCAAGTGAGACTTCATCTTCTTTGCAGGTGTTTCCGAAAGGGCCGGTAGTTAGAGTTTTGTTGGTGCGTTGTTATAGCGTTGAACCCCGAGTCTTCCCCTGTGCCAACAATCTTCTCTTTTGCATAATCAATGATCACCTTCCACTCCCTCTCTGGAATTGAGGGAGGACGCTCATACCTAGGATTTCCTGCCAAGATTCGTCTATAAACATCCCACGTATATTTTAAATATTCGCCCACTGTAGAGGTGATCGCTTTTTTATTGAACGTGTCTACTCCAAAGAGGCCTTCAAGATAATCCATAAGTTCCTTTTTGAGGTTGAATTATGGAAATTCCACCTCATGCGTAAGGTTACTCCAAAAATCAACAAGGCCTTGCTCTCTAGGTGCCTATAAAAATGGTCGTTTCCTACACACAAAAATATATGATCATTAATTTAAAGTTAATAATCTAGATGATTTTTGTATGAGAAGGACAACATTAAATGATTAAAATATGAATTAAAACTACCTAGGAGTCTTGATTGTTTTAATGGAAGTCCATTATCGTCGACCAAAAATGTGCACAGAAGGGTCCCCGTGCTTGTCACACGTCTAGCTCCAGGAAATGCAACCATTTCAACCACATTACCATGAGTCTCATCTCTACCACCATCTCTATAATTTGACTGATGTGTGGATGTCTGGCGGTGCGTGTCATGGATCCTATCTAAATTAGGTGTGGAAGATGGAGAAGTAAATAATACTCTAGCAGCTATATGACCGCCTGCATCAAGACTTTGTAGCATCTCTGTAGCACCACTACTACCAACACCAGGCTGAATAGGCTCCAAAAATATCTTTATAAAAAAAAATGTTTTTTTGTGAGATAATGTAAAAGTTAAAGAACAAAGTTTCATAATTGAACATATGAGTACATTAAAAAAAAACACTTTAAATTATGGTTATTACCTTATATGTGTTAAGTTGTGACATAAGGAGATTGATCTTTGCTAGGACGTTAGGAGTTTGATCCGGATGATCTAAGAAGCTAGCAAGTTCCTTGTTCGCTTTAATGATCTTTTTTTATTATTAAGACCATCGGATCAGGGGATGAATAAAACCCCTCCTCATCGGCGGAATCATGATCAACATGGCCTGCGGACTACATATAATTTCAACAAAAACAATGTTATTTCAATAAAATTATATAAGAAAATAACAAAATTCACGTAAAATGAAAGTGGAAATTGATAATCATTTACATGTTATGCGACTGACCCTTTTCCATGATCATCCTGCCACATTATAATATAATTAGAACCCCCAAATATTTAAAAAATTCTTAATGATAACAAAAAAAAAACGTTAAAGATAATATTTACAACAATGTTAAAGATAATAAAAAAATATAATGCAATAAGTAGAGGTTTCTTAAAGAGGTGTTGCATAAGTACCCACATAATATTAGTCAATCTTTCTATTCAATTCAAATGGTAATCCACTAATAAATCTTCACCATGAGCTATCTTTTTTATTGCGCATAGGACTACCCAATTCTCTTCATGTCCCTCATATATGCAATTCGGTTGTTTGTTTGTTGTCCCGGGTCGTGTGCTGTTTATAAACCCTGCGATATTGACAGAAGCTTAGTCCTTCCATCAATATAGATAATCGCTCCCTTATTTTTATCCTTGTTTATTAGTTGTATATAATTTGCGGCGAGTGCATATCTCCGCATACTTTGCATGTACTGGACCAGCCGCATCCAATCGTTATAATTGTAACACGGTTCGACATAGTCCATCAATTCAGTTACTGTATTGTATTTTACAATTATTCCATCCATGGAAAATAGCCCCAAGCCATATAGGGAGGATGGTGCAATGTGATATGTCCTATTGTTGACAACAAATTCAACATCTATAGGAGGTAGTTCCTTAGGTACCCATTGTTTCACTAGATGATTATACCTAAGTGGCACCTCTATGTCTCTTATGCTGTCATCATCATAAGAGCATGATCCTCCTTTGACAAGAAAAAATTTCATGCGTCTACAAAATTTTCTTCTGACTTTTTCACCTCTGGTCCTTGTTTGCTTATCATATCTACTAGATGCAGTCACATTTCCCTCTATTTGTCCTAAGCTTTCCTCACTCGACGGAGAAATATCTGACATGTACCTGTTTGGTTATACCTTCAGTTGCATGTGCACGTGTTGTTAGTGAGTAGTCCATTATCATCCTAGTTCCAATTTATGAACTTTTTTTTCTATATTCAAAGTTCTAAATAATTTTTTTATATCTTTAGTTTTGGATGCACAATTAGACTAGGGTGCAATTACCAATATAGTGGTCAACCACCTAATTTAATGTGATATCCCTCTTGATTTTGGACATATTAAGGACATATTAATGTGATAACACTAAGGACATGATAAGTTTATCATATGGATCTAAGAAAAAAATAGTTGTAAGGTTGTTGTTTGTTGGATTTGTGCAAATTAGAATTATTATAAGAAATGTCCATTGAAGATGAGGTTCAATGCTATGGAGTAAGAAATACAACCATCAGTTGGTGTGTTGCAAATATTGGGTGCTTTAGTTGGCAATATGTCTAAGGAAATCCAAGAGTAGAACTATACAAATATTAGTTTTGTTCAAGACAAGAGTAGAACTATACAAATATTAGTTTTGTTCAAGCCAAGAGTGGAACTACACAAATACTAGTTTTGTTCAATCCAAGTTGAAGAATAAGTTAGTTATGGCGATGGTTAACAATAGTGAAACCCACATTTTTATGTAGGAAGTAGTGGTTGTTAAAATCAATGTGCAGTTGAAATCGGTGCAGTCTTTTTTCAAGGCAGTAAGATATAATAGTTAGTTGACATAGACATGTAGAATTTAGTTAGTTTTTATGCCCCGAGGAGGAATTGACCAAGAGTCCCTGAAATGGTTTGGGATGTGACTTGCAATTGGGAATAAAATGAAAACCGAGACTCGGATTGAAGAACCATAGAATTCTATGGATTACTGGGATATGATTTCAGCTAGACCAACCCTCACTCATGGGTGCCATGCCTCGAAAGTTGCTTTAATCATTGATTTTGAGAACTAGTTTTGCTCAGTTTGAAGCAATGCAACATTTGGATTAAGGGGTCCAATTTACGAAACCATGCCTCAGGAGAGGATGGATAATTTGGTCACCTAGTCCATGCCTAAACAAGCTTGCAACATCTCACAGAACTAAAAAATGTTGCTCTGTTAGGGTTTTATGCCCTGAGGGGGAATTGGCCAAGTGTCCCTGAAATGGTTTGGGATGTGAATTGCAATTGGGCATAAAACAAAAAAAGAGACTCGGATTGAAGAACCGTCATCTCTGTTGGGTTCATGGCATCATATTTTAGCTAGAGCACCCCTCACTCCTAGTTCCAACCCCTCAGAAGTTGTTTTTTTCAACAATTTCGATAACTAGTGCTTTGCTTAGTAAGAAGCAATGCAACATTTGGATTTAGGGGTCCAATTTATGAAACCATGCCTCGAGAGTGGATGGAAAATGTGGTCACCTAGTCCATGCATAAATAAGCATGCAACATCTCATGGAACTCAAAAATGTTGCTCCGTTAGGATTTTATGCCCTGAGGAGGAATTGGCCAAGAGTCCCCGAAATGGTTTGGGATGCGACTTGCAACTGGGCATAAAATGAAAACCGAGACTTGGATTGAGGAAAAATCAACTCTGATGGATTCATGGGATAGGATTTTAGCTAGATCACCCCTCACTCCCGGGTGCCATGCCTTGGAAGTTTCTTTACTCATTGATTTCGAGAACTAGTGTTTTGCTTAGTTTGAAGCAAACCAACATTTGGATTAAGGGGTCCAATTTATGAAACCGTGCCTCGGGAGCGGATGGAAAATATAGTCACCTAGTCCACACCTAAAAAATATTGCAACATCTCACATAACTCAAAAATGCTGCTCCGTTAGGTTTTTATGCCCTGAGGAGCAATTGGCCAAGAGTCCTCGAAATGGTTTGGGATGCGACTTGAAACTGGGCATATAATGAATATCGAGACTCAGATTAAGGAACTGTCGACTTTGATGGATTACTAGGATAGGATTTCATCTAGAGAACCCCTCACTCATGGGTGCCATGCCTTAGAAGTTGCTTTAATCATTGATTTCGAGAACTAGTGTTTTGCTCAGTTTGAAGCAATGCAACATTTGAATTAAGGGGCTAATTTATGAAACCATGCCTCGAGAGCTGATGGATAATTTGGTCACCTAGTCCATGCCTAAAAAATCTTGTAGCATCTCATGGAACTCAAAAATGTTTCTCCCTTAGTCTTTTATGCCCTGAGCGAGAATTGACCAAGAGTCCCCAAAATGGTTTGGGATGCGACTTGCAACTGGGAATAAAATGAAAACCAAGACTCAGATTGAGGAACCGTCATCTCTGTTGGATTCTTGGCATATGATTTTAGCTATAGCACCCCTCACTCTTGATTCCAATCCCTTAGAAGTTGTTTTTTTCTTCGATTTCGATAACTAATGCTTTGCTCAGTAAGAAATAATGTAACATTTGGATTTAGGGGTCCAATTTATGAAACCATTCCTCAGGAGAGGATGGACAATGTGGTCACCTAGTCCATGCATAAACAAGCATGAAAAATCTCATGGAACTCAAAAATGTTGCTCCATTAGTAATTTATGCCCCGAGGAGGAATTGCCAAGAGTCCCCGAAATGGTTTGGGATGTGACTTGAAACTGGGCATAAAAAGAAAACCGAGACTCAGATTGAAGAACCGTCATCTCTGTTGGATTCCTGGCATAGGATTTTAGCTAGAGCACCCCTCTCTCCTGGTTCCAACCCCTCAGAAGTTGTTTTTTTCATTGATTTCGATAACTAGTGCTTTGCTCAGTAAGAAGCAATGCAACATTTGGATTTAGGAGTCCAAGTTATGAAACCATGCCTTGGGAGCGGATGTACAATGTGGTCACCTAGTCCATGCCTAAATAAGCATGAAAAATCTCATGGAACTAAAAAATGCTGCTCTGTTAGGCTTTTATGCCCTGAGGAGGAATTGCCATGAGTCCACGAAATGGTTTGGGATGCGACTTGCAACTAGGAATAAAATGAAAACCGAGACTCAGATTGAGGAATCACCATCTCTGTTGGATTCCTGGCATAGGATTTTAGCTAGAGCACCCCTCACTCCCAGTTCCAACCCCTCAGAAGTTATTTTTTTCATAGATTTCGATAACTAGTGCTTTTCTCAGTAAGAAGCAATGCATAATTTGGCTTTAGGGGTCCAATTTACGAAACCATGCCTCAGGAGCGGGTGGAAAATGTGGTCACCTATTCCATGCCTAAACAAGCATGCAACATCTCATGGAACTCAAAAATGCTGCTCAGTTAGGTTTTTATGCCATGAGGAGGAATTGGCCAAGAGTCCCCGAAATGGTTTGGGATGAGATTTGCAACTAGGCATATAACAAATATCGAGACTTGGATTAAGGAACCATTGACTCCGATAGATTAATGGGATAGGATTTCATATAGAGCACCCTTCACTCCCAGGTTCCATGCCTCATAATTTGCAGTACTCAACGGTTTCAAGAACTAGTGTTTTGCTCAGTTTGAATCAATGCAACATTTGGATCAAAGGATCCAATTTATGAAACCGTGCCCCAGGAGAATATGGAAAATGTGGTCACATAGTCCATGCCTAAACAATATTGCAACATCTCATGGAACTAAAAAATGTTGCTCCGCTAGGTTTTTATGCCATGAGGAGGAATTGGCCAAGAGTCCCTGAAATGGTTTGGGATGGGACTTGCAACTGGGCATAAAATGAAAACCGAGACTCGGATTGAGGAATCGTCAACTTCGATGGATTACCGGGATAAAATTTTTGCTAGAGCACCCCTCACTCTCGGTTCCAACACTTCAGAAGTTGTTTTTTTCATCGATTTCGATAACTAGTGCTTTGCTCAGTAAGAAGCAATGCAACATTTGGATTTAGGGGTCGAATTTACGAAACCATGCCTCGAGAGTGGATGAACAATGTGGTCACCTAGTCCATGCCTAAACAAGCATGCATCATCTCATGGAACTAAAAAATGATGCTCCGTTAGGCTTTTATGCCCCGAGGAGGAATTGCTAAGAGTCCTCGAAATGGTTTGGGATGCGACTTGAAACTAGGCATAAAATGAAAACCGAAACTTAGATAGAGGAACCATCATCTTTGTTGGATTCTTGGCATAGGATTTTTTCTAGAGCACACCTCACTACTGGTTCCAACCCCTCAAAAGTTTTTTTTTTCATCGATTTCGATAACTAGAGCTTTGTTTAGTAAGAAGCATATCAACATTTGGATTTATGTGTCCAATTTACGAAACCATGCCTCAGGAGCGGATGAAAAACGTGGTCACCTAGTCCATGCCTAAACAAGCATGCATAATATCATGGAACTCAAAAATGCTACTCCGTTAGGATTTTATGCCCCGAGGAGGAATTGTCAAGAGTCCCCGAAATGGTTTGGGATGCGACTTGCAACTGGGCATAAAACGAAAACCAAGACTCGGATTGAGGAACCGTCATCTCTGTTGGATTCTTGGAATAGGATTTTAGCTAGAGCATCCCTTACTCATGGTTCCAACCCCTCAGAAGTTGTTTTTTTCATCGCTTTTGATAACTAGTGCTTTATTCAGTAAGAAGCAATGCAACATTTGGATTTAGGGGTCCAATTTATGAAACCATGCCTCGGGAGCGGATGGACAATATGGTCACCTAGTCCATGCCTAAATAAGCATGCAAAATCTCATGGAAATCGAAAATGCTACTCCGTTAGGCTTTTATGCCCCAAGGAGGAATTGCCAAGAGTCCCTGAAATGGTTTGGGATGGGACTTGCAATTGGGCATAAAATGAAAACTGAGACTCAAATTGAGGAACCGTTGTCTCTTTTGGATTCTTGGCATAGGATTTTAGCTAGATCACCCCTCACTCCCGGTTCCAACCCCTCAAAAGTTGTTTTTTTCATCGATTTCGATAACTAGTGCTTTGCTCAGTAAGAAACAATGCAACATTTGGATTTAGGGGTCCAATTTACGAAACCATGCCTCATGAGCAGATGGAAAATGTGGTCACTTAGTCCATGCCTAAACAAGCATGCAACATCTCATGGAACTAAAAAATTCTACTCCGTTAGGCTTTTATGCCCCGAGGAGGAATTGCCAAGAGTCCCCGAAATGGTTTGGGATGCGACTTGCAACTGGGCATAAAACAAAAAATGAGACTCAAATTGAGGAACTGTCATATTTGTTGGATTCCTGGCATAGAATTTTAGCTAGATCATCCCTTACTACCGGTTCCAACCCCTCAGAAGTTGTTTTTTTCATCGATTTCGATAACTAGTGCTTTGCTCAGTAAGAAGCAATGCAACATTTGGATTTAGGGGTCCAATTTATGAAACCATGCCTCGGGAGTGGATGGACAATGTGGTCACCTAGTCCATTCCTAAACAAGCATGCATAATCTCATGGAACTCAAAAATGCTGCTCCGTTAGGATTTTATGCCCCGAGGAGGAATATTTTCCAAGAGTCCCCAAAATGGTTTGGGATGCGACTTGCAACTAGGCATAAAAAGAAAACTGAGACTTGGATTGAGGAACCATCGTCTCTGTTGGATTCCTGGCATAGGATTTTAGTTATAGCACCCATCACTCCCGGTTCCAACCCTTCAGAAGTTGTTTTTTTCATCGATTTCTATAACTAGTGCTTTGCTCAGTAAGAAGCAATGCAACATTTGGATTTAGGGGTCCAATTTACGAAACCATGCCTCAGGAGTGGATGGAAAATTTGGTCACCTAGTCCATGCCTAAACAAGCATGCAACATCTCATGGAACTCAAAAATGTTGCTCTGTTAAGTTTTTATGTCCTGATGAGGAATTGGCCAAGAGTCCCCGAAATGGTTTGGGATGCAACTTGAAATTAGGCATAAAACGAAAACCGAGACTCGGATTGAGGAACCATCAACTCCAATGGATTCCTGGGATAGGATTTCAGCTAGAGAGCCCCTCACTCTCGGGTGCCATGCCTCAGAAGTTGATTTACTCATTGATTTAGAGAACTAGTGTTTTTATCAGTTTGAAGCGAACCAACATTTGGATTAAGGGGTCCAATTTATGAAACCATGCCTCGGGAACGGATGGAAAATATAGTCACCTATTCCATGCCTAAAAAATCTTGCATCATCTCACAGAACTCAAAAATGCTGCTCCGTTAGGTTTTTATGCCCTTAGGAGCAATTGGCCAAGAGTCCCCAAAATGGTTTGGGATGCGACTTGCAAATGGGCATATAATGAATATTGAGACTCAGATTAAGGAACATTCAACTCCGATGGATTATTGGGATATGATTTCATCTAGAGCACCCCTCACTCACTAGTGCCATGCCTCAGAAGTTTCTTTAATCATTGATTTCGAGAACTAGTGTTTTGCTCAGTTTGAAGCAATGCAACTTTTGGATTAAGGGGCCAATTTATGAAACCATGCCTTGGGAGCAGATGGATAATTTGTTCACGTAGTCCATGCCTAAAAAATCTTGCAACATCTCACGAAACTCAAAAATGTTGCTCCGTTAGTCTTTTATGCCCTGAGCGAGAATTGTCCAAGAGTCCCCGAAATGGTTTGGGATGCGAATAAAATGAAAAATGAGACTCAGATTGAGGAACCATAATCTTTGTTGGATTCCTGGCATAGTATTTTAGCTAGAACACCCCTCACTCCCGGTTCCAACCCCTCGAAAGTTGTTTTTTTCATCGATTTCGATAACTAGTGCTTTGCTCAGTAAGAAGCAATGCAACATTTGGATTTAGGGGTCCAATTTACGAAACCATGCCTCGAGAGCGGATGGACAATGTGGTCACCTAGTCCATGTCTAAACAAGCATGCAACATCTCATGGAAATAAAAAATGCTGCTCCGTTAGGATTTTATGCCCCGAGGAGGAATTGCCAAGAGTCCCCGAAATGGTTTGGGATGTGACTTGCAACTGGGCATAAAACAAAAACCGAGACTTGGATTGAAGAACCGTCCTTTTTGTTGGATTCCTGGCATAGGATTTTATCTATATCACCCCTCACTCCCAGTTCACACTCCTCACTCCCGGTTCGCACCCCTCACTCCCGGTTCACACCCCTCACTCCCGGTTCACACCCCTCACTCTCGGTTCACTCCCAATTTATGATTGGATTCTAGTTTCCCTAAACGTTAGTTTTGAGGCTGCATGCATTACTGTACAAGAGGTTGGGAGAATATTGGGAGAAAGAATAGGAACCTCACTTATTTTCGAGAAAAGGGACACACCACTCCCTATTGTAGGGGAAGGCTAGTATAAGAAGTAGCATTTACCAGATAGAGGGGGGATACAAGTAGTATTTGACCACTTCTAGAATGGGATCATCCTTTTTAAGCAGGAAAAGGACTAAAATATCTTCAAGGGAATTTTATATATTTCCATCAAGGACATGGACAATTCTGATGTGGAGAATTTTGCATGGAGGCATTTCTCCCGGACCTCTTCATGAAATATTGTGAATCTATGGTGCATGTGCAAATATGTGACATGTGGGTTTATGATAATATTTTGAATTTTCCAATAACATTCTCCATTGAACTTGTGTAAACCATTCCATTTGGTGTTTGTTGCACTAAGTTTAAAGGACAATGTTGGATAATTATAAGACATAAGTTAGGTATGAGCTATTTGTTACCTCTTTATTACCTTTTATTGTAATGGTATCCATATTTTGTATTATTCAAATGAGGAACTAACCCAGAACTGATGCCATTAGACACAAACTCAATCCTAAGGCCAACTAAGGAGAAAAAACAACACACACTAATTAATCTAGGAGTCAAGCATGCAAACAAACCTTCTCACAAAGAAGCGCTAGTTGGTGATGGAGTCCAACATTGCAAAATCGATGCGTGAAGGGGATGCGTTTAGGTGGGTGAGAAAGTTACGTTGACAACCTGCTTAACAAACTAATTCCCTGGTGCAAGTTACCTCACCGAGCAGTGGACAACCCTCCAAGGAGTCCGAGTGAGTCTAGCCAATGTTGATCCCAGGTACAACACCGCCTTCCCTGTAATGTCAACTTGTGTAGGAATTCTAAAAGATTATGGCCTCTATGGTACCACCTACTATACCAAAGCAGAGGGGGGACAATCAACAGTTGACACCAAGACCAACAAAGCATGGTTGATTACTCTGAGGGTCCCAATGAAACCTTGTGATTGACCCTTGTGTTAGAAGGGCTTCCCAAAGTTAGTGATATAGCAACTGGATTTCACTCCCTAACTCAAGGCTTTATGTTTGTTTAGAAACTTTGGAAAGTTATTCTCACAATCCTATTCCAAATCTCTACACCTAAGCTAAGATGGGTTTGAAGAGCCCCAGAAAAGTTGCTAGATAAATTTTAATTAGCGCTTGATTTTAGGCTGTTTTTACTCAAAGGAGTGGTCGTGAAACTGATGGCATTTTGACTCGACTCTTTAAACCATGCAAGAGGAAAATGAAATGCAATAATTTCAACTTCGATGAAAACTAGATATGGGAAGGAGTAAGAGGTTTTAAGCAAATAAATAATTTCTTGATAGATAAGAGGAATGTCACATAAGGATTTCAAAGTAAGATACAACATTCATTTACATGATCTAGGTACCTATTCATGCCCCCCTTTCCTCTATAATATTGAGAAGGTTCTACAATTCATTGCCATGAAAAAAATTGTTGTTAATATCTAAGTACTCAATAAGCTTCATTGGACCAAAAGAAAACACGATTCAAAAATCCATCCTCTCCTCTTTTTAAGAAAACATGATTCAAATACATCCTCTCCTCTTTTTAGTCCTTGCAAAGAAAGGATTGTAATAATCACCTCATGCGAATAATTCATATGTATAGAACATGTAACAAAAAAATATTTAAGTTATGGTAAAGTCATAGAATTTTGTATTTTCCGTCATATTAATTTTTTCTTGAGTTGTACAAATTGTGTAGTTTTTAGTGTTCTCTAAATAAGATGGTCTCTATCCCTATGGCCATTGATGGTCTCTCTTGATGGTATCTCTTGATATGGTCCCCACAATATAAGGAATACCAAGAAAACAATGTGTTGCATTTGTCAAGATAATACCCACAATACATTTTAATGTTAGGACAATGAAAGAAACATGCCAAAATATTAGACAATATATCACATACAAACAATAGACAAGAATTAGGTTTCACAGGGTGAAGAAGGGTTGGTGACTATATAAGAAGAGGTGTCTATGGTGAAAGAAGAAGAGGTCGAGGTGGTCGACATGGAGGATAAGGCGTATATTAAGAAGGTTTTGTTTTACCTACTATAAATATAACCACCTTAGTCCCAATTTCTCCTTGAAAGTTAAATTTGATTTAAAATTTTGTAACAATTTTGGGGTAAGAGACCATTCCTTAAAATATTGTTTGATAATACTAAATAAGATAAGGAATAAAATAAATGTAAATCTTTTACAAAGCATACCTAAACATGAAAAATTGAATCCAAGAATTTAAATTGATCACTATATTGGGAGCAAGAAAAGGGAAGGATGCACTTTTGTGAAGAACCCCTCAAATAAAAACTGGAAGGAAAGAAAACAATATGTAATCATATTTGACAACACAAAAATAATATGTTAATGAATCCATATAAATTTTTAGAAAATTGGATAAAGAAGAATAATTTCAAGGCTCTAGATGAATTTTTGGATCCATCAAGTGAGGAATAATCCATAGAAATGATGATATAATTGATGACTATATTAGAGAATTGCAAGTATGGAAGTAAAGTCATTAATAATTTGTGTCAATTGAATAAAAAAGAGATGCCTATAGATGATTATGATCCTCAAATTGACCTATAAATTGAATGATTTTAAATCCAACATGTTGTGGTTGACACCATATCCTAGGTAAACATTATTCCAAAGGAGACCTAGATTAATATGGGGGGCCTATTCTAGTTAGGTCAATAAAATTTTTAAAAATGGTGGATCAAATATTTGTAGAGAAAATTGGACTATTAAAATGCATAGAAACAATTATAATGGGATTATAAACCTTGTTCATATTTGAGGCACAACATATTTAAGGTTAGTTAGAATACCACAGGGGAGGAATATGAAAGAAACAATATCATCAAAAAAAGATAGAATAAAGTTGAAAGGAAATGGAGTAAGAATCATGATATATCTAGAGCCCAAGGAATTCAAAGCTTGGTGGATGAAGAAGTAGACAATAGAGAATTATACCAAGTTATACAAGGACGAAATGAGTCTACACAAAAGGATTGTTGGACCATTGAGGCTATACCTAGGGATAGCTTCAAAGATTTCTTCCCAACAAAATCCATACCAGTTGTCTTTGAAAGGAATATTACATAATATCCCAACCTAATCCCCATAGGATCAAAGTCAACTAATTCCCTAGGCATTAAGATTTAAATAAAGAAAATCACCTACCATACATGTTGTTGGAGTGTCTAAAATTGTTGGAGAACAAGGTCAACTAAAAAACTCGGTGCAATATTTTACATGATATGTTTTTTTTTGGTGGAGTACTCATGATCATTAACTAGACCACAAAATATTTGGAGGAAGAAAATTTATAGCAACCGATCAAATAACAAAATTCAAGCATGGATTCAACCCTAAGAGACATAGGAGAGAGATTACCGAGTTCCGTGACATCTCCACAAGTTTGGCTGGATAGGTCTCCTCTACCTCTGTCTATGTCCGATTGAAATCCTGGACCCTTGAATATCTCCACTCCTCTACCTCTGTCAGATGGGGTTTTTCTCCTCTGCCTCTGTCGGATGGGGTTTTTCTCCTCTTCCTTTGTCTGAACCTGCCAAATTAGATTGAAGAGAGGTAACCTGGAATGAATTCCATGAAAAAATTGTGCATCCCTACATCGTTCTCGACGTTGTAAGAGCGCCCTAGGCAGCGAACACGATATGTATGGTCGAGAATCATGATGTATGGTCGCGAACACGATATGTATGGTCGGGAATCATGATGTATGGTCGCGAACATGATAGGTATGGTCAATTTTTTCTCAGCTAGTAGATGCAGGGCGCCCAATTTTCTTTGTAAAGAATATTGGGCACTGGTGGATTAGTTTGAATTGAATATTGGGCACACACAGATTCATTTTGGTGGATTAGTTTGACATTTTTGTATTTTTATTTTTATATTTTTATAATGTTTTATTATTTATTGTTTTTAATTATATATATATATATATATATATATATATATATATATATATATATATATATATATATATAATGTTTTATTATTTTTTTTTAAATTTAATTAATATATATTATATAATATAATATATACATATATAAATAATTTTTAATTATTTTTTGTTTTCAATTTAATTTATATATATATATATAATATATATATAAAATTAATATTAAACATTTATAGCCAACATCTCCCTATAAGTATCTATGTTATGGTTCCTCCTTGTAAATTTGTGACTTGAGTCCTCATAGACTTATAGAGTGGGTGGGTTATGATGCCAAATTCTTTGGCCCTTGATAGCATTTCATTTTCCATTATGTGAGTGGCATGCATCCTCAAGTTATAGATACACTGGAGCCATGGATTCCCAATGATTGTCAAGCATTGCAAGATATAACCATGCAAGAAAAATTTCATGGGTATTACCATAATCAATTCATCTTTGTAAACCACTTTTTTCTCAAATGCACATTCATGGTCAATTGGACATTTTCCTTTGTTTTGGATGAGTATATTCCCAATTGTTCTGCATATTTACCACACCAATGTTTAAATCTCTCTTTTGGCATGCTTGTGTTCGTGTGCACTTTTGCTCACAAAAATGGGTGGGGCTAGGTGCAAGCACTACTAAATTTTTACCCAAAATATGACACATTAAAATGGACACAATATTGAACTCATGAACCATATATTTTCTATTTAGGGCATGTGTGATGGCCTAAGGGACCACACATTTCCATGAGATTTTAGAGACAAATTTTATGATCTTAGATCCAATATTTTGAATTTAAACTATTACATGGGCACCAAGAGTCATCCCCAATGTACCAATCCTCAATATGGTGACCATATCTCACTTATAAGCTAAATATCCCCTACGTAGGCCAAGGACTAGGCCCAAAGAAACATACTTGATGTTACAAATATCAAAATGGCCACCATATCCGGCCACTTACAAGACAAAAATTTCCTAGATAGGGCTTGCATGTTGGCTTATGGTCCAATGCATGGCTCATGAAACCTAATTATGTCATGGACCATGGATATTATATATATATTGTTTGGTGCTCTAGGGTCGATGGTTATCCTGGCCTAAGACATAATCAAGGGCTAAAATTAATGGAGGGTGGCCTTATGATATATCATTTATCTTTGGTGCTCATGAATCATGTGTGAGGGATTGAGACACCACATAGGCAACATACAAAGAATCTTTGTCTGATGAACAAGATATGGTACTATCCATTTTGAGGTTTCGAATAGAGATTGTTCTGATAGGATACACTCCATTGCACCATATAATCCCTATGTAAGGAATAATTGTTCTAACACAACTACATTTGAACCCAAAATTTGAAGGCATCCTCTCACGCCACCCAAAAAATTGGCCCTGATGTCGGATTTTACCTTTAAAAATTGTAGTTTTCTTTCAAATTGTCCTCGACGATCGTCATGCACTAAGATATAAGAGATAGGAATATTGAAAGCTACCAATATCCTACCAAATTATGCTAATGGCTTAGGTTAGGTAGGTTAAGTGGGTTAGGTGAGTTAGTATTGTGAGTTAGGTGCATTAGTGGGTTAGGTTATATAAAATAGTGGGGTAAGTAGGTTGGTTGGGTTAATAGAGAAGGTTTCATAGTTTTTGGGATAGGTAGGTTATGCGGGTTATGTGGATTAGGTAGGTTGGTTTAGTGGGTTAGGTGGGATAGTTTTTTGGATTAGGTGGGGTAGGTATGTCTATTAAGTAGGTTAGTGGGTTACATTCATTGTGGGTCAAAGGGGTACAATATGTAAGTTATTGGGGTAAGTACCTTATGTGGGTTAATGGAGTAGGTTAGGTTGGTTGATGGGTTAGGTAGGTTAAGTCATTTTTAATAAGAATAGAAATAAACTAGCAGGACACCATTAGGTGTGATGAACCCCCTAAAATGGAAGTGAAATATATGATAGAATGTGCAGTTACTCGTCCCATGTGTTGTGAATTATTAACGTTGGGGACTGCTAACCAGTCTTTGTTAGATATGGGTTGCAGTGTTATGGATATCATCATTACAATTTAACTACAAGAAATTCTTAATTAACTTTTCATTCATGTTACGTGTGCCATATCTTCCCCCTTTTCGGTGAGTTGAAATGTTCAAATTGTTAAAGCCCTTTAATTTTTTTATGTGGATTAGAGAGGTTGGTTTAGAGGGTTAAGTGGGTTAGGTGGGATAGGTTTGTGGATTAGGTGGGGTAGGTATGCCTATTAAGTAGGCCAATGGGTTATGTAGGTTGTGGGTCAAAGGGGTACATTGTGTAAGTTATTGGGGTAAGTACCTTATGTGAGTTAATGAAGTAGGTTAGGTTGGTTGATGGGTTAGGTAGGTTAAATCATTTTTCATAAGAATAAAAATAAACCAGCAGGACACCATTAGGTGTGGTGAGCTCCCTAAAATGGAAGTGAAATATATGATAGAATGTACGGTTACTCATCCTATGTGTTGTGAATTATTAACATTTAGGACTGCTAACTAGTCTTTGTTAGATATGGGTTGTAGTGTTATGGGTCTCATCATTAAAATTTACCTACAAGAACTTGCTCAATTAACTATTCATTCATTTTATGTGTGTCATATCTTCCCCCTAGAGAAACATTCCTTGCATAGATAAGAGTCTTGAAAGCTATCAATATCCTACCAATCAAATGTTGCTTGGGTCATAAGGGCTTGCCAAAATTCATTTGCTAGCTTATAAGTCAGTTCATAATTTTAATGTGACATAGCACTGTCATTCGATAGTCAAATTGTTACATTTCATTTTCATGCATCATGTGTGAGGGCTTGAGCCACCACAAAGAAAACATACAAATAATATTTGTCTTATGAACAAGATATGGTACTATCCATTTTGAGGTTTGACATAGAGATTGTTCTTATAGACTACACTAAATTGTACCATATAATCCCTACATAATCCCTACACTCCTTGCAAACCATGTAACATAATTCAAATACATATTCACGACCTCTAAGCTCCATTCTTTTAAAATTTGTTCAAGACACATGTCCGCGCATCTAGTACCGCAAGGGCATGTAATAACATAAAAAAATAAGAACTTGATAAATTGCACAGGCTTCATTAGTTATGTCGTGTCTTTATTTTTTGCTTTCATCTAAGTAATTTTTTTCTCCATAAGGAATACTTTTTTGCGCCATGCCAACATGATGATGTCAACAATGTAAAGTGCTAGGATAGGTGAACTAGTGAAATCCTCTGAGATGGCATGGATGACATCGACAAGGGGGAATGGAGAAAACAAGTGGCAATTCCAAGATATGGAAAGTGGAATTGACATAGGTAAAGGGATCCTTAGTTTATCAAAATTACTCTAAGTATTAATTCTTCAAAATCTACAAGAATTTAATTGAATCTTATAATGTATTTTCAATCCACCTCTCCTTGGGGATTTCCTTCTTCATGTTTTGAATTGCATAAATCCTTTCCTAGGCATGATACAATGCATGATTGTGTTTCATAATGTTTTTGGATTCAAGAGCCTAGGTAGATATTGACCCTTATGTTCCTCAGTTTTGCATGGATCCTTCCCCAACACCAATACTTGATTTAAATTACATGTGTTTTATAATATTTCTGGTCCAATAGAATGGGTGGACTGAGATTCTAATGTTTTCCTAGTTGTGCAATATTTCCCACTGACTTGACCTCATACCAAAATTGAATTCTATAATGTTTTAGGTCCAAGAAAAAACCATGTATAATTGAAGGGATGAGACATATTGGAATACAAATGGCCGGATGAAATATGCTTAAAAGCACATGTTTTCCCTACAGGGTGTTCATTCAAGATGAGACAAGGATGGCACATATGCATAGTGGTTGAAGATAAAACATTGACGTGAATATTAAATAGAGACTATATGTGCATATGACAATCCTAGAAGGTGCATATGATTATGTGGACCCACAACCCTCTTAAGAGGGAATTCTACTTGAGTTGTACAAGTACACACTAGCAAATTTGGGTCATTTTGTGACGGCTATTTTGACGCTATTGTGACGTTATGTCGTGGATATTGCGATGGATCTTGGGTCTCCCAAACATTGCTTCACGTGAACTACTAGATCAACTTGAAATTAAAATTTGATACTTTTCAAGCTAGTTGTACCTTGATTCAAATACAAATATGAAATTTGGAATCATTAACATATCTACTAGAACATATGAAAAATAAGGTTTATGGTTTACATGATGATATGATAATGGAAGGAAGTGGGTGTGTGAGTGAAATTTGAGTCCAAAAACCCTCCCATATCGTTAAGGCATGCAAATAGTCTATCCATGTCAAATTTCAATGCATAAAGAAACAATTTGAAAAATTTTCAACGTTCACCCCATTCACATGTCATTGTTGCACGCCTCTAGTATTTTTATGGTGTTGATTAAGAAATCAACGAAAAAGAGGGTTTTTTCATCACAAATATGACACAGATACATTGTATATACATTAATGTAGAACCTAAAATAAAAATGAAGAAAGACCGATGCAAACTTAAAACTCGCGTCAACCAAATTGTGTACTTTGAAAGAAAATTAGGGTTTATGGTTTAGATGATGAATTGATGATGGAAGAAAGTGGGTGTGTGAGTCAAATTTGAGCCCAGAAACCCTCCCATATCGTTAAGGTATGCAAATAGTTTATCCATGACAAATTTCAGTGCATACATAAACAATTTGAAAAAGTTTCAACGTTGGCCCCATTCACAGGTCACTGTTGCCCGTGTCTAGTCCTAGTACAATTTATGTTCCTTGTTCCTTGTTCTGTGTTCCTCGTTCCTTGTTCATTTTTACTTGTTCCTTGTTCCTCATTCCTTGACCATGGTGTATTCCCCAATATCCATTATTTTTGTACAAAACATACTAATGACATAAAATGTCCCACACAAAGACCAAATATCCTCTACATAAGTCTTTTATCTTTTTTCAAGGACTATGTGATGAATATCAATTATAAGAAGATTCAAATAGGAAATAAGAACCTTATGTTATTTACTTAACCATGGGTGACATAACACTATCATTCAATAGTCAAACTGTTACATTTCATTGTCATGCATCATGTGTATTGAGGGCTTAAGCCACCACAAAGGAAACATACAAAGAATATTTGTCTTATGAACAAGATATGGTACTATCCATTTTGAGCTTTGGAATATAGATTGTTCTTATAGACTACACTAAATTTCACCATATAATCCATACACTCCTTGCAAACCATGTAACACCATTCAAATTAGGCACATTCTTGTGACGAATTAGCTATACTATCGCCGAACTTTTTTCGTCGATAGTATAACTAATTTGTCGCAAGATTATTTACATTCATGTCTCTTGCGATGATATCAAATGATGCTTGGATTCATTTAATATTTTATTTATCAACTTGAAATTAAAATTTGATAATTTGCAAGCTAGCTAGACCTTGAGTCAAATACAAATATGAAATTTGGAATCATTAACATATCTACTAGAACATATGAAAAATAGGGTTTATGGTTTACATGATGATATGATGATGGAAGAAATTGGGTGTGTGAGTGAAATTTGAGTCCAGAAACCCTCCCATATCGTTACAACATGCAAATAGTCTATCCATGTCAAATTTCAATGCATACAAAAACAATTTGAAAAAATTTCAATGTTGGCCGCATTCACATGTCACTGTTGCCCGCCTCTAGTATTTTTATGGTGTTGATTAATCAATCAATGAAAAATAGGGATTGTTGATCACAAATATGACAATGATACATTGTATATACATTAATGTAGAACCTGAAATAAAAATGAAGAAATACTGACGAAAACTTAAAACTTGCGTCAACCAAATTGTGTACTTTGAAATAAAATTAGGGTTTATGGTTTACATGATGAATTGATGATGGAAGAAAGTGGGTGTGTGAGTCAAATTTGAGTCCAGAAACCCCCCCATATCGTTAAGGCATGTGAATATTCTATCCATGTCAAATTTTAGTGCATACCGACATTGTTTGAAAAACTTTCAATGTTAGCCCCATTCACAGGTCACTGTTGCTAGTGTCTAGTCCTAGTACAATTTTCATTCCTTGTTACTTGTAAAATTCGTTCGACATTACACACGTCCCCGCATATAGTACTACAAGGTAGTATTTTTATGGCGTTGATTAAGCAATCAGAGAAAAAGAGGGATTTTTCATCACAACTATGACATAGATACATTGTATATACATTAATGTAGAACCTGAAAGAAAAATGAAGAAAGACTGATGCAAACTAATTAAAACTTGTGTCAACCAAATTATGCACTTTGAAAGAAAATTAGGGTTTATGGTTTACATGATGAATTGATGATGGAATAAAGTGGGTGTGTGAGTTAAATTTGAGACCAGAAATCCTCCCATATAGTTAAGGCACGCAAATAGTCTATCCATGACAAATTTTAGTGCATACATAAACAATTTGAAAAAATTTCAACGTTGGCCCTATTTATAGGTCATTATTGCCCGTGTCTAGTCCTAGTACAATTTATGTTCCTTGTTCCTCGTTCCTCGTTCCTCGTTCCTCATTCCTCGTTCCTCGTTCCTCGCTCCTCGTTCCTCGTTCCTCATTCCTCGTTTCTTGTTCCCTGACCATGGTTCCCTGACCATGGTGTAGTCCCCAAGATCCATTATTTTTGTACAAAACATACTAATGGCATAAAATGTCCCACACAAAGACCAAATATCTGCTACATAAGTTTTTTGTCTTTTTTCAAGGACTATGTAACGAATATCAATTCTAAGAAGATTCAAATAGGACCTAAGAACCTTATTTTCTTTCCTTAACCAGGGGTGACATAACACTATAATTCAATAGTAAAATTGTTACATTTCATTGTCATGCATCATGTGTACTAAGGGCTTGAGCCAACATAAAGGAAACATACAAAGAATATTTGTCTTATGAACAAGATATGGTACTATCCATTTTAAGGTTTGGCATAGAGATTGTTCTTATAGACCACACTACATTTCACCATATTATAATCCCTACACTCCTTGCAAACCATGCAACACCATTCAAATTAGACACATTCTTGCAACGAATTAGCTATACTATTGACAGACTTTTTTTTGTCGATATTATAGATAATTCATCGCAAGATTATTTACGTTTGTCTCTCTTGCAACAATATCAAATGATGCTTGGATTAATTTAATATTTGGTTTATCAACTTGAAATTAAAATTTGATATTTTGCAAGCTAGCTGGACCTTGAGTCAGATACAAATATGAAATTTGGAATCATTAACATATCTACTAAAACATATGAAAAATAGGGTTTATGGTTTACATGATCATATGATGATGGAATAAAGTGGGTGTCTGAGTGAAATTTGAGTCCAGAAACCCTCCCATATCGTTAGAAGATGAAAATACTCTATCCATGTCAAATTTCAATGCATACAAAAACAATTTGAAAAAAAGTCAAGGTTGGGTGCCCCATTCACATGTTATTGTTGCCCACCTCTAGTATTTTTATGGTGTTGATTAAGAAATCAATGAAAAAGAGGGATTTTTCATCACAACTATGACACAAATACATTGTATATACATAAATGTAGAACCTGAAAGAAAAATGAAGAAAGACTGATGAAAACTTAAAACTTGCGTCAACCAAATTATGTACTTTGAAAGAAAATTAGGGTTTATGGTTTACATGATGAATTGATGATGGAATAAAGTGGGGGTGTGAGTCAAATTTGAGTCCAAAAACCCTCCCATATCGTTAAGGCATGTGAATTGTGTATCCATGTCAAATTTCAGTGCATACAAAAACTGTTTGAAAATATTTCAATGTTGGCCCCATCCATAGGTCACTGTTGTTGGTGTCTAGTCCTAGTACAATTTTCGTTCCTTGTTCCTTGTAAAATTCATTCGACATTACAAACACCCCCACATCTAGTACTACAAGGGAGTATTTTTATGGCGTTGATTAAACAATCAGTGAAAAATATGGATTTTTCATCACAACTATGACACATATACATTGTATATACATTAATGTAGAACCTGAAAGAAAAATGAAGAAATACTGATGCAAACTAATTAAAACTTGCGTCAACCAAATTGTGTACTTTGAAAGAAAATTAGGGTTTATGGTTTACATGATGAATTGATGGTGGAAGAAAGTGGGTGCATGAGTCAAATTTGAGCCCAGAAACCCTCCCATATCGTTAAGGCATGCAAATAGTCTATCCATGGAAAATTTCAGTGCATACATAAACATTTTGAAAAAATTTCAACGTTGGCCCCATTCACAGGTCATTGTTGCCCGTGTCTAGTCCTAGTACAATTTTTGTTCCTTGTTCCTTGTTCCTCGTTCCTCGTTCCTTGTTCCTTGTTCCTCATTCCTTGACCATGGTGTAGTCCCCAAGATCCATTATTTTTCTACAAAACATACTAATGGCATAAAATGTCCCACACAAAGACCAAATATCCGCTACATAAGTATTTTGTATTTTTTCAAGGACTATGTAACAAATCTCAATTCTAAGAAGATTCAAATAGGACCTAAGAACCTTATGTTATTTCCTTAACCATGGGTGACATAACACTATCATTCAATAGTCAAATTGTTACATTTCATTGTCATGCATCATGTGTACTGAGGGCTTGAGCCACCACAAAGGAAACATACAAAGAATATTTGTCTTATGAAAAAGATGTGGTACTATCCATTTTGAGGTTTGGCATATAGATTTTTCTTATAGACTACACTACATTGCACCATATAATCCCTACACTCCTTGCAAACCATGTAACACCATTCAAATTAGACACATTCTTGCGACAAATTAGCTATACTATCGACGAACTTTTTTCGTCGATAGTATAGCTAATTCGTCGCAAGATTATTTACATTCGTCTCTCTTGCGACGATATCAAATGATGCTTGGATTCATTTCATATTTGGTTTATCAATTTAAAATTAAAATTTGATACTTTGCAAGCTAGCTCGACCTTGATTCAAATACAAATATGAAATTTGGAATCATTAACATATCTACTAGAACATATGAAAAATAGGGTTTATGGTTTACATGATGATATGATGATGGAAGAAAGTGGGTGTGTGAGTAAAATTTGAGTTCAGAAACCCTCCCATATCGTTAAGGCATGCGAATAGTCTATCCATGTCAAATTTCAATGCATACAGAAACAATTTGAAAAAAATTCAATGTTGGGCGCCCCATTCACATGTCATTGTTGCCCACCTCTAGTATTTTTATGGTGTTGATTAAGAAATCAACGAAAAAGAGGGATTTTTAATCAAAAATATGACACATATACATTGTATATACAATAATGTAGAATCTGAAAGAAAAATGAAGAAAGATTGACGAAAACTTAAAACTTGCGTCAACCAAATTGTGTACTTTGAAAGAAAATTAGGGTTTATGGTTTACATGATGAATTGATGATGGAAGAAAGTGGGCGTGTGAGTAAAATTTGAGTCCATAAAACCTCCCATATCGTTAAGGCATGCAAATAGCCTATCCATGACAAATTTCAGTGCATACAAAAACTATTTGAAAAAATTTCAACATTGGCCCCATTCACAGGTCATTGTTGCCGGTGTCTAGTCCTCGTACAATTTCCGTTCCTTGTTCCTTGTAAAATTCATTCGACATTACATACATCCCCTCATCTAGTACTGCAAGGGAGTATTTTTATGGCGTTTATTAAGAAATCAACAAAAAAGAGGGATTTTTCATCAGAACTATGACACAGATACATTGTATATACATTAATGTAGAACCTGAAAGAAAAATGAAGAAAGACTGATGCAAACATAAAAATTGCGTCAACCAAATTGTGTACTTTAAAATAAAATTAGGGTTTCAATAATTTTTTTATAGAAATGACAAACACGTTCATCGAAACTTCATTGATGCAATACTATGACAAGAATATTGATGAAATCTTATACGATCATGGTGGTATAAAAATGAAAGAGCTTCTCTTGGTTTCAAGAATAATTTATCCTCTACTGAATAAGGCCAACCACGTGAAGGTGGACTCTCATATAGCGCCTCCCCTCCCCCTCAAATCACTCTCAATTGATCCCCAAAACCCAATCTATAAAATAGAAAATAATCGAAAGCAACGTCCTATTAAGATTCATGCATAGAAACTACAAAAACAAAAATTAATGAAGGTACATGAAATTATGTGTTTCTAAATGATATTTT
>ML777574.1:1186444-1214690 GCA_009831015.1 Picea engelmannii
GTCAATTAATAAATTAACATATATATTTATATAACTTCGAAAGTATCTGAAAAATACAGTACACATGTAGTCACATTAATATAATATAAAATAACTGAATAAAATGGGTGAATTTGCTTACCTGTCCATCTTTCAAACCATATAATAAATCAATTTCCCTTTGCATAACATTGGCATGTCCGTTACGATGAGATTCTCTAACCAATTCAGACAATCGTTGCCATGACAACCTACCTCCATTATGTTGTTTACATATTTCAATCCATACATTCATCCAGTCAAGATTATTTGCAATGTATAAATGCAGTGCATCCCACTCTTGAGCAACTAAATCAAAAAATTATAATTCACCAATATTAAATATTAGTTATAACGTCCAATATGCAGGTTATAAATATTAATAATTTATGAAATAAATTATATTAATATATTAATGAGTATGATCATATACACAAAAAATGAAACTTTATATGTATATTTAATACAAATTTCCACAATTATTATATATTACCTCTCATTTTTTTCATTCTAACTTTCCCCAACAGATGCTCTTGATCCTCAAATTTTTTGATGGAGTTCACATCCCAAATGCGATCCACTACATGCATAGTTGGCGCTGCAAATTTAGGAAGATACTTACTAATATACACCATGGATTGATATACCATATATCCCTCCACCATAGAACCCTCAGGATGTGCTCTTTGTCTAACCAACGCCTTCAATGATTTCAAGTGCCTCTCCACCATCCACATTGACCTTGTGTGAACAGGTCCACAAATTTCAATCTCCTCAACTTGGTGTATGAGGTAGTGTTATTGTTCATTGAAAAATGTTGGAGGTATATACTTTAGCATTTCACACATTAGACGAGGAATTTCTCTCTTCCAATACTTTATATTATCTTCATGGATTTCTTTCAATGACAACCATCTGCATGAGATCATGACATAAGAAAATAACACGTTTCAACATAACATAATATAATATATTACATTACAAGTAAAACACATGTCATTATATAAGTACAACAATAATTTGAAATAACATTTTGCATATAAATCACAACTACTTACCTCATGTATTTTCCAAGATCATATATAACTTGTTTGACGTTGTTGTCAAACTCGTTTGGGAGAGATAGCGGTAGAACATATTGTAACAAAAAAATGAATCGTTATTTGTTTCGACCAAAGTAGACAAGAAAAAATAAAAAAAATAAAAGATGTATAAGGCCAATATATATAAATATGTATACCAAAAGTATTACCTTAATGAAGGTATGCCAATCATGTGTTTTTACCCCACCAAATTCACCTTTCTTCGTTAAGATATTATTTATGTTTGAAGCAAAACCTATGAGAAATTTAATTCTTTGAATAACCTCTTTTACATCATTGCTTTGTTGCTCTATTAATAACCATGGAAGGTTATTTCGGTCTAGTACTCCATATGATCTATTTGAATATTGGATCACACTTCACATTGCATGATTGGCTTCCTGAATGTTAGTACAAATTTTGACAATATTTTCTTTGTCCCTCCTACCATCTATGATTCACCATAACGTTTATGTCACATTCTTCCCGATATGCATTGTATCAAACAAATGAGCTATTTTTAGCTCCTCATAGTAGGGCAACCTCATGAATTGAGCAGGATAACATTTCATTCCTCGTGGAAGTCCATTATTAATACCTTCATGATGATTGCGACCTTCATGAAGCATAAAAGAAATCACAAAAATAATTATCAAATACGGTAAAATAAATTTAATGATTAAAACAAACATTCAAAACATTACATGATCCACGATACATAAAGTAATTGAGTACCTTCATGATTTCTATTATATTCCAACCTCCATAGGTGAGGTGTCATTCTTCATGGTTTTAAACTAGTCTCTTCTTTCCCATTGAAAATATGTTTTTCAGTAGTACGATACCTATGGTTCTTAGGGAGGAGGTGCCTATACTCATCAAACACCACCTTTTCTAAACTTTTTGAATGATGATAATTCATCTTAGGTCCACAAACTGGAAATGCAAATTTACCCTTTGTTTGAAGACCTGCAACAAATGGATTAATGTCAATTATACGATGAGATTATTTAAAAATTAAACATGCACCATGATAACATTAATAAATTATATAGTATTAAAGAGAAATATTAGAATGCTACATACCACAAAAATGTGTTAGTCCATAGGCATCTTGAATTCTCCATAAAAGTTTTCCACGAAATTTAAATTTCTTCTCCCTGATCGGTTTACATATGTCATAAATTGTGATGCCAACCCATAACTTTAGTATCTTGTCGATAAGAGGCTCGATATATACATTCATATCTTTAACCTGATACTTACCTAATTTTTTGAAATTACACATAATTACTATAGAAATGATATCATGCAATATATATAAGTAAATAAATAAACATAAGATATTATGCAAAAATTGAAACAAATAAAAATGTTACATTCAAAAAATTAATGTAAACAAATACTTGGAACAATCATTGTCAACATTATGTGCTCCCTCTTTATTGACATCCAAGGAGGAATGTTATCGTTGATAACAAAAATAGGCCACACTGATTAAATAGACCTAAGATCTCCGAATGGATTAACACTGTCAGCTGCCAATGAAAGCTTAACATTACGAGGTTCATCTTTGAAATTTGCCCATTTTTCCTAAATTTCCCTAAATGCATAACCATCGACGGGAATTCGAAGAAAAACATCTCCACTTATGTTACGTGCATCATAATCCATAAATTGTGCTATGATTTCACACCTGAACAATCACTGCAAACATGGAATTATGGGAATATGACAAAGAACCTTTCGAGGCACCCTTTTTATTACTTAATCGATTCAATATCTACTAATAAAACATTGTAGACATTCTGTTTTCGAAGCATGTTGTCCATAATATATAATATGATCATTAGGACATGCATCTATAGTTTGATAATCCATTCCAATGTATTTCATAATGGCATGCAAACCTCGATATATGTGAGGTAAAATATTTGACGGTGGTAACAAAAATTCACCTAACAATCTACAACATAACAAATAACTAGTTAATGTAAAGAATATTAATCGTAAAAATTGCATTCTTATTTTACACATTAATTAACACTAAAAACAAATAGAAAAAAATCAACATTTATGTATAATATGAGATGAAACATATTACATACCTTAGGATCTATGTCATACAAGTGTTTGACAAATTATTCATAACCTTTAAGTTCACTAGTAACAATGTAGCGGAGAGAATATTTTCTCTTGATCCTTCATAAAGTCATTTATTTTCCTTTTCTAATAGAGGTTCATCATAAATACCAACATTGTCCCCATCCTCATCCGATTGCGAAAAAAAATCTTGGATCATTTGATTTGTCCCATCATCTTCTTCCATGGGATCATTAACTT
This sequence comes from Picea engelmannii, assembly GCA_009831015.1. Lineage (NCBI taxonomy): Eukaryota > Viridiplantae > Streptophyta > Pinopsida > Pinales > Pinaceae > Picea > Picea engelmannii. Next base: position 1,189,888 of record ML777574.1, read on the forward strand.
GATTTGTCCCATCATATTCTTCCATGAGATCCTCATTTGCTTGGTCATGATGCTCCTCATCTTGTACAACATCATTTCTACTACTACTTGGTGCAATATTCTGTGGAAAGTTAGAGGGCAACTCTAACTTTATAATTACAAATAATCATGCAAAATTAGTGTATACTATAACAAACATTCAAACAATATATATATATATATATATATATATATATATATATATATATATATATATATATATATATATATATATATATATATATATATATATAATTTTATATAAAATTGACAATATAAAAACAGATAATGAATATATAGCTAATTACCATGGGATGATATTCATTCGATCCGCCATCAATGTACCCATATTTCCTACAATGTTTTGTAGTTGTTGCTATTAAAATTCTTATGGGACGTATGAGGCAACATTTTTTGCAAGGGAAATAACATCTACCATCACCCTTTTCACCCACTTTATTCCCCCCCCCACCTCTAACTATATTCTGCGACATTCTTCCGCACAACTTTCGCACAAAAATACCCTTTTGGAACCGTCGTTGTTATAGCAAGATTGTCGCAACATCTTTAAATTGTCAAATATTTATAGGTCAATTTAGGTCACTGTCATCGCAATTGCGATGACAATGAACTAAATATAACTAGTTATTTGTTATATTTAGGTCACTTTGTCAAATAGTGTAATGGTTATAATGGTCAATTTAGGTCACTGTCGTCGCTCTTGCGACGAACGTTGACTATATCAATTTAGAGTTTGTCAAAATGTATAACGGTCAATATGGATAGTATCAAAAAGTGTAACGGTCAATAGTTAGCATCTCTCTTGTGGAAAATACACACGTTTGTCGAAATAGAGACAATAGTCCACTATATTGATGATCGTCACAAAATAGATGAAAGTTTGGTTCCATCGATAGAGTGACGAATAGGGGATGGATTTAGAACAAAATTGAAAAATTGAACTTTTTCTCTTGAATTTTGCGACGAAAGAGTACTTTCGTCGCAAGTAGTCATCGCAATTTTTTCAATATGTAGTAGTGATGTCCTCATCCCCAGCCTCATCCATATCTGCCTCTGGTACCTCCTTGATATCCACCTCTCACAACATCGCCATGGTCACCACCCTTTTGTTCCTCCTGTACCCAAAATACATCGTGGGTATAGTCCTGCATTAGCTGGAGTGATCGACAGTTGCTCACATCACGACCCATGGATTTACAAAATTCACAGAATAAAGTATGATGCATATTTTGATATTTCTCCAGTATCAGTCAGTGGGGTGGTATATGTATCCATTGTCTGTAGATCTCACACCACTTTGTCTAAGATTCAATTGGAAATGGATTTAGCACACTGATTTCCATATAATTTCCCAACTTAGGACAATCATATCTGCGGTGCCTTGACCATACACCACTTTTTTCTTTTCCATATCCTACAATTGCATCGTCAGTTTGGAAATTTGTGACTATACTTGTGCCAAACCTATCGATGTTTCTCCTCCTCCTGGTGTAGCCTCCATGCACATCACAATCTCCACCACTTTGTCTTGAGTATTCACCTTCTCTGGGTAAGAGATACTCGAATATGGGGGATAAACCCTTCAATGAACCATTCTTTATGCTACATGTCCTGGACTTGGAACGCCATCCTATCTAGCAATATCTTGAAACGCTAGTCATAATCCTACATGGTTTCTCTTGGTTTCTTCTTGATCTCCTTAATCTTTGTAATGCATTGATATTATGACTTAGGCTTATGTAATTCCTTAAGTAGTTCTCTCTTGATTTTTGTCAGGGACCTTGTCTGTCCCACCGACACAGTGGCCTTGTACTTCATGTACCATGTCAAGGCCCTGTCCCTAAATGTGGTCTCCAGATACACAATCTTCGATGCTTTTTCTGTGATCCTCTTCACAGACCATATCGCCTCACATGTGACCCAATGTTGTTCTGCATCATCCTTACCCATTCCATGGAATACGAGTAATCTCAGGGTATTATCTCGATTCACCATCCTCAATATTGAATTGTATCCTCCTGAATGACTGCTTGGTGTCATGGATATTGGCACTGACACTCTTCCTTGCGAAGTATTATTGAATTCATATTTTTCTTCACTCGCGTCTTCTCTCTTTTATTCTCCTACTCTAGATTCTAATCCAATCGCCGCGATGTCTAATGTTATTTCTTTTTGGCTACAAATGCACAAGGGGGGTGGTTCAAGGGGGGGGGGGGGGTAACTCCATCTTCTTATAACATTTCTTTTGAGGGAAACCAAAGAGTTTCCTACCTGTATTCGTGCAATACCATCCACTATTTCCAAGTCCTCTTACCCTCCTCTCGGGGGTCCTTCATCGTCCTCTCCTACCTTTGTGCCTCATCTTCCTTTGAGGTTGCGACACTCCACAAAAACCAAGGGGTTCGAACTTGATCTTCTTATCCCTATTGACGTTTAAATGTGTTAAGACCTAAATGAAAACCTCATGAGGATATGAATCCCCTTGCGTTTTTATAGAGGTGGCACTCCTCTTTGGTTGAAGAATATACCTGTGAAATCTTGGAATAAGGATAATGGTAAACAACAAAACCTAGATCTTTATTGCTTGGAATTATGAAATGATATGGTTCTTCAATAACTTGATATAATATTTATGTGCAAAAAGAATTATTTTAACCATAAAAATATTGAAGGAGGGTTTCAAAATCAGAATATCTTTGTTCTCAACATCAAATATACAATCTTCTTAATCACATACAAATTCTTCCATATCTTCTTCACGAGAAATAGGAGAGAATAATTTGATCATTATTCATGAAATATGTTCTTCATTAAAAAATATTTGACAATCATATACATGGTTGTAAATAATCCATGATCATATAAAGAAAGTATTTTGAATAATACAAGAAGAACACTCAAGAACTCGACCTTGTGCCCAATTAAGATATTCAAGCATAAAGCTATGAGAAATGGTGTAGAAGAAGAAAAAGAGTGGAGAAGATGGAGATCTCTTTTTTTTTATCAAAATATTTTCTTCATATTGATGGTTGTACCTTTTTCTTCTGATCTTCTGACCCTTCCCTTCTAATTATTCAACCCTTGATGAATCTCTTTCTTTACTTTTAAGAACTAGTTCTTCTAACTACTTGAGTAGTTAGGGATTTTCCCTTGTTCAATTTCCTATACAATTCTCTTCTTGAAGAATTAAATTAAATTAATTATTCATTTAAGTGGTTTAAATGAGTTCACATAATTAACATCTGCATCTTTTAAATGGGCCCCTTTCCTTTTTTAATAAAAGTTTTTAAATAAACTTTTATTCTGAAAATTTAATTAATTTCCCTTTTAAAAGAGGGGTTGTGTTTTAATTTTATGGGAATTATATTAAACTTTTTAGACATGGAAATCACTTCACTTGTGATCCTCATCATCTTATCTTTCCAACGATATAAATTTTGTCCAAATCTGACTCATGGATCTCAAGATATGAGCTCATGAAGTTAAGTTGTCAAGTAGGCTCATCAAAAAACAAGATGACTGTTCTTTTAATTTTTGGGAAACATGTGGTCACTTTCAAACCTTGAAAACTATACCAAAATCGTTCGTCGAAATACCTTTCCAATGGTATAAAATTTGCGTTATTTTGTCGCCCGGAGCTCAAGTTATGGCCTCTGCAAGATCGTGACTCAACAACCGTAGATTAAGTTCATGGGAAAATGTAGGCCCTTGATCTCAAATTCGTTTTTTCCTCTTTGGAAATTTCGACTTTTTCTTCATAAATATTATCCCACATGCATGGGATTATATGAATCCTTTGAGTATATATTCAAAAGTGTATTATACACTTAATAAGTAAAATTAAAAGCGAAGACTATGGAGCTTTAAGGGTTCGACCTCCCCTTAGAAAATTGATTAAATAATAATATTTTGACAAAAAATATCCTCTATTCACACCCAGTCAGCGTCCAATGTCCAATGGCATGCCTAGTCAACATGATGAGTCAACCATTCACGTGTTTCCATGTGTTATCCCATGATAGGTCAATAATCTTCCAATAAGAATATGTCATGTGTCATAGTTGTGTGCTGCCACATGTCATCAATGTTGAGCTGCCACATGTCTCCAATGGGTAAGTGTCATGTGTCATAGTCATAGGCTTCCATGTGTAATCAATATAAATATGCCATGTGTCAAGGAGTGAGTGGTTGATATAAGGAATGTTCTTATTGGTTGATGGTGTAATGGAGGTGAACGAGAGAGAGTAATGGAAGGGAGTGTAGGGGGGAGGGTAAAGTGTAGGTAGCGAAGGTGGGGGGTTGGCGGTAAAACGTATGCAACAGGCAAGGGTTCACATCTTGGGGAATGAGGGAGGTGAGGGGGTAAGGGAGTGAGGTGAGTCCGAACAACCATCATATAAATAAAATAAAAATTAAGTATGGAGTGGGTAAGGGGATGAGAGGGGTGGCATAAGGAGATGGTTAAGTAATGTAAAGTGGACGAAGGAGGAGGGGTGTGGAGGGATAAGTGGGTAGGAAAAAAAAAAATAAAAATTCTAAGTGTTGGGAAAGGGGAAAGGGAGATGGATAGAAGGAGGATGGAGGGAAAGAGTATGGAAAGTGAACCTCCAATGATATAACAAAATATTTTTCATGGGTCTTGTGCCCGAAAAAAGAATATTTTTATGGGTCTTGGGCCCACAAAAATTGAAGACAACAAGGGTCTTGGACCCGGAAATTTAAATGTTTTTCCAAGAAATTAACTTTATTCCACATGGAAGAAGCACCATTTTCCACTTAAACACAAAACTAGATGAGCATACAAACTTGTATTTTGTATCCGAAAAATGTGTGACGAAGCTGAGACTGAAGGATACATAATGAAATCTTAATCGTCCAAACAATTTCTTATTTTTATATCATTTTATTATTATTATTATTCCTGTTATCCCCATTTTGTGGGATAACTAAGGAGATAATGTCTCGAGTCCCTTAGGTTGCAGATATGGAGTGTCGAGAGACTATATGACCAATAGTTTCCACTTGCACATATGGAGACCCTTCTCACCACCACATATGTCAGAATTTTTAGGATGGCATCCACTAGACTAGCTGGCTTCCAAGAGGCACTGAGCCTTGCTCTATGAGATACAAGTCAAGTATTATGGTGAGTATCATTTCAATATTTGAGGCACTTTGAGTATGTTGTATCTTAGATTGCTTTAGATTTCATGACATATGCTTGGACATTATTTATTTTTTCCCATTTCACCTTGGTGGTTGACATTGTGCCCTAGTAAGTGGTCTTCCTTGAGAATGGTTTTTCTACTAGGAACTCCCTTGAAGAGCCATCGTACCATTATCAACCATACTTCCCACTTTCCATCACCTAAAACCCCCCATTTTCTTTTCTCTTGTGATTTTTAAAGGGTGTATTGACCCAAGAGGGGGTTGTCCCTCATTTCATGCGAAGAAGGGTCCGAAGGCATAGAGGGATTGTTGTTGGATAATAAGATAAAAGCCTATATATAAACCTTCCATATGAGTTGCCCAGGGATCCCCTGAGAAAACAATGAAACAATTCTCTGTAAGAAAAGGGGGACTCACAAGAATAAATTATAGTGAATACTTAGGGCGTTAGTTGGAGGATATGAGGCCTCATCATGAACCAACCTATCATGATCATGGGTATCTAGTGGTATGATATTACCATCATCTGGTCACCAATCCAGGGTAGTGACTCTTAGTTAAACAACTGAGAGAAAGGGGGTCTCATCACAAACCATCCTTCTCATATCCGTAATGTATTTGTGATTGGCATTTTCATTATCTTGACACCACACCAGGAGAATGGTCTTCAACTCATTCCTTAAAACATGAAAGAAACAAAGAATGGAAAGAGGATGGGCTTGGAAAAAGTGCATTGCAAACGAAGGTTCCACACACCCTCTACAAAGGCACACATGAATGAGACACTACAATCCCTTGTATGTCATGAACCCCATTCCCAATGAGTCTTGGAGAGAGATCACTCAGGAAACACTCCTTGATCTACGGGAAGATCTACCCAATAGGACACTTCGTCAACCCTCCCATATATAAGCTTGGAAAGTTTCATAATGTCTTTGAGCACTTACTTGTTTGACCGAGTAATCTTTGATGCAAATGATTAGGTGGATCATTTATTGATTTGATTTACTCACCATGATATTATGACTTGAGATCCTTGGAGGGCGTGCTTATTTGTCTTTGCAGGACCTAGGTGGTGGACAGTTTTGGAGGAGCAAGCCTAGCCTGGGCTTCCATGGGGCTTCAAGCCCACAGGATGGATGCCAACGACCCTCATTATAGATGTTAGAGACATACCTTTGGAGGCCTAGAAGACGTCATTGATGACATGACCTAGCCCTTACATGCCAAATGTTTTTCCTAGGAGAGGCAAAACATCACCTTTGGAAGATTGATGTCACCTACAAGGGCTAGGGTTTGGTGGTGAAGATGTTGTTCATTAACACATGGACAATTTGAGGAGAAGCTGATTTTGACCATGAGGAGATGGCTTAGATGAGTCACATGTGGCCTTTGGAGGCCTAACTATGCATCTCTAACTCCAAAAACTTTCTCCTAGTGTCAAAACTGTTAATGTTTATGCCATTATTATAGATCTTTGCATTTCAATAGATAAGAGCATCATAAGAACAAGATCACTGAGAAATACACATTCATAAGAGACACAACATTTATCCTGGGAAACCCTCTAGGTGAAGAAAACCCAGCATAAACTTCCTTATCATAAATAGCTTATACAATGTTCAAGAGATAACTCAAACCAATACAGATAGTCCTCCCCAAGAGATGTGCCACTCTTCTCTCTCTCTCCAACTGGTAATTGTAGCTTGCCTCATAAGAGAATGAGCAAGTGAGTTGTGTGTTAGAAGTGAGGTGCTAGCCTCCTATATATACAAGACTAGCACGTGTGAGAGGGTTTAACTGGTAGGGTCGACCTCTCACTCTGGGTGAGTAAACCCACCTTTAATTAATTCTAGGTCTTCAATAATAATTGTTGGGGCTGACTTCTTATTCTGCCCTTTATAATTGTTTGATGATCAATCCGCAAAAGGGCATTTGGTCCTTATACAATTATCGACATGATTAATCCACAATGGGGATTAATCCTAATAATAAAATAAGAATAATAAAAAGAATTCTCTTCGCAGTTACATTATTTCAACAAAAAACTTCCACTAAAGGGAGGACGCCATCTTACTTTAGGGTTTTCTTTTGTGTTAAAGTGAATTTTAAGTGAATTGTTTAATATTATTTTGTTACAAGGGGTAAGATAAGGGTTGTGGACCCCTTAGCTTATGTTTTACCCTTGATAATGTGGAAAAACTATGTGAATGACATTTTGTATAAATAGTGATCATAATATCTCATTTTGAATCATATCTCTCCCATTTGGAGAGGCCTTGGAATGGAATTTTCGCCATCTTTGGATATTTGTCTCTTGTGCTCTTGTGTGTGGCTATATTTATTGGTTATTGGTTGGTGGAGGTATGCGCTAGCCTTGGAAGGATTCTCTCTTTCTATTGTGGTGGTTTATCTTATCATCTTTTCCTTGAATTGGTAAGAAAATATGCATCGTGCTATCATTTGTGTTTCAAGTCAAGGTTGATTGTTACTAGAGATAGGTGGGAAGTATTAGGCCATACACCCCCACCTTAGCCCCCATCATAATTTTTCTTAAGTATTGTTGATTTAGAAAGGATTTACTAAGATAAGTATAAGTGCATACACCCTCTTAGTATAAACCCTATCTAGGGATACGTACCTTGGGGCGTAAGAGGATTTAAACCCCCAAGGAAGGTAGTACCTCTAGATTATTCTTTTTTTGAATCCATTAACCAAACCATTAAAGGAACTAGTCATCACATGTTTCAATTGAGAAATAAATTGTTTCCTTGGTAAACGTGAAAAGTTGAGGTCTTGAAGTTCTCTCTCCGAGATTTTGTTCTTTGAGCCCTAGGATCTCTTGCTTCATTGAGGCGTCCCCTCTCTCTTACTAAACCTTGATGTTGTTAACAATCTAAACCTACAACCATAAGGTTGCAGAAACCCTAATTGTTCTAACCCTAATAACTCATAAACTAAACCTAGACTTAAGCTAAAACGTTTCCCTCATGTTCTACTTCCTATAGCATACTTTTTGGACAACTTTGGGCAAGTTTAATTGGGTAATTTTTCTATTGTAATGCATTGTATGTTACAACCATAAGGATGATAAATTTTACTACAGATATATTGTATGACAACCTTGCTTTAAATGTCAAAGTGCATGCTAATCCTTAGTCATTTTATACTTTAACTCTTATTCTTTCCAATTTACTTATACTAGCTCTTATTGCACTTATTATGGTTTAATATTTTTTGATATATTGATCAATCTGCTGTTGCAAATTAGGGACAACAATCTTAACTTTATTTTCCTCCTAACATAATATATGCAAGTGTGGTTTTTATTGTGTCTCGGGTAGGTACACAGAATTTTGCAGGTATCTTAAGACTTGGAAACCTTAAACCATCTGGAAATGAGTCATAAAATCCATTTTACTCCTCCATTATTGACCTTTAGGGGGACACTTCTCTTCCTTCCTTTCCATTTGTCGCGTTCCCCCTAGGGTCACCAGGATCGCCTCTCTAAAGTGACCTAGTCACCCTTGAAGCATGGGACCTATATCGAGGTGAAATTGGGTATAATGTCCCTTAGTTGTCGACAATTGGTGGATGGGTCGGGATTTTCCCAACCTACAAATTATGCGATAACATTTTGGCGCCATTTCCGGGGAGGATTTTGAATCCTCTTCGTGCTCTAACGATACTTTGGTAAGTTTCCCTCCCAAAGCCTTTGTCCTTTAGATTCCCTGACGACTCCACTGAAGAATGTTACCATTTCCACCCTTGACAAGTTTCCCTTGAAGCTTGTATGACGACTCCAATTTCCATGAACCAAAATTTACCTGTTTCCCCCTTTCCCTCCTTTGGTGAGACTTGATCTCACCTGGTGACTCCGTTAAGGTGTATTTTCAGTCATGAACCCCATGCCCAGTGAGTCTTGATCGATAACCACTTCATCTACTTCATGTGTCTTGGAGAGGGATCACTTGGGAAAGAATACTTGAACTAGGGAAAGATCTACCCAATAGGACATTTTGTCAACCCTCCCATATCCAAGATTGGAAAGTTGCATAATGTCTTTGAGAAATTTCTTGTTTGACCACGTAATATTTGATGCACATGCTTAGGAGGCTCATTTATTGATTTTATTTACTCACCATGATATTATTACTTGAGATCCTTGGAGGGCATGGTTATTTGTCTTTGCAAGACCTAGTTGGTGGATAACTTTGGAGGAGCAAGCCTAGCTTGGGATTCTATGGGGCTTCAAGTCCACAGGTTGGATGCAAGGGCCTGTGTGCCAGATGACATAGATGTACCTTTGGAGGCCTATAAGACATCATGGATGACATGACCTAGCCATTACATGCCAAGTGTTTTTTATCCATATTTTATGAGAAGAATGAAATTAATACATATTATTATCAAAATATGTTTAACACAGAATAACAGATATACAATAAAACTGGTTTCTATTCAATAAGGATATAAGTTGAAACTGTAAAATGTAGCGGAAAACAATCTTGCTAGAATGGTGGCGGCTTATCTCTGAGAAGAGATGTGACGACTGCTCTCATTTGCAAGAAGATGATTACAATGAGGCTCTAAAGGCATTTTTACAATAAATAGTAATTTAAAAAACCCTAGACATTCAAAAACCTAACCCTAGGATATGAAGCGCCAAAATTCATGTGGGCCCTGTTTGGGTAAGTTAGTACATCAACTTCTCGGGGTCGTAAATTTTTCATACGATCTTCATTTTAGGCACACGATAGCCCGTTGGAAAGGTATATTCGAGGAATACACATATTTCCATCAAAATCTAACTTTCTATATTGTTTGACTGTGACGAACCCTAAAAACGTTGTTTAGGGCCTCAAAACGACCTCGGAAGTCAGGGACCCAAAAACTAGAAAAAAACTGCCAAACTGAAAAAATGCCAAAATGAGCCAATTGGAATAGGCGGGAGGCCACCGACATACATATGGATCAATCCCCCCTTAGGAAGAAATTGTCTCCATTGCATTGAGTGCCCTCATCAGATGAGGAAATTTCTGTTGAATTTGGCCTCGGGTGAGCCACTTGCCTTAGTGCAGGAGCTGCCCTGCTTTGACAACTTGATAAAGATGGATCATTTGTTGGTGAGTGCCCTTGACCTGTTTGTCCACAATATAATCATTGGATTCCTGTTGTATGCATTCAAGGTTGAGCTATGTTAGTGTCAGTTGTTCTGTTATCTATGAGGTGTCTAATAATGGTGGGAAATAAGGTCGAAGGAGATCCACGTTGTGTTAGCCTATGGCTTACCTTAACCAATCACTAAGTCTAAATTGTCACCTATATTTGTATTATTCATTTAGGATATTAGTAATATATCCTCAAGTGATGACTAATGATTTAGTTAATATTTCCTATCCTAGTCATCATGCATGATTTTAGGATCTAGAGCAAATCTCTCTATGAGGTGGCATCACCCATTATACTATAAATATGTAACATTGGTGTGAATACAAAAGTGTTGGGTAGTGAGACTTTTCCACCATGTTGTTGTTCTTGTCTATATTTTATCAATCTGGAATTAGAGCACTTATGATCTTATAGGCCTGGTAACATCTTGGTAGTTTTCCATGGAGGTTTTTCAATCTCAGTTGATGATGGTGGATGATATTCTCAACACATTTGACTAGATGTTTGATACACTCGCACTTCACGTAAAGGATTTTCCATGGAGGTTTTTCAATCTCAGTTGATGATGGTGGTGGATATTTTCAACACATTTGACTAGATGTTTGATACACTCGCACTTCACGTAAAGGAGACAAGGACAGTGAATCGAGTAAATCGATTTTATCAATATTGTCATGCAAACTAAATTTTTTATGGCTAAATGGAATGGAATTTAATTTACTTTGAAAGTTATTTTTTGAGGTTCATGGTTTGGACATCAAACTTCTTGTTTTAGCGTCCATCAGAAAAACACAGACACATCCACAGAGTATATCAACAAATGGCACGGTAGATCACGTTAAATCTGAGATCAGGAAGATTCGGCTCACACTCATGACTCAGATCGGTGGCTCTACATGGATATTTAGATCGGCATAGATGACCTTGACAACAACACAATCTCTCCTCTGAAACTGTGCACTAACTCTCAGGATAAGGATCTGAACAGAGTGATCTAAGGGAAACATTGGATAGATCGATTTGGAGGTCGAGGACGCGATCTGCCCAAATTTGAGTTTCATCCAACAACATTATGCCTCTATCCACCATTGCCACATAGATCTAGATCCATGATTTGTGAATATTTATGCATTAATCATGAAATATTTCTCAAATATTTGCTGTAAAGTTGTGAATTATGTAGATCTTAAATCTGTTGTTGCCCAAGCCCTCAAAAAAATCCTGAGTTCTCTAGATCATGAATCCGATTGATATTTAGAATAGATCGGATCCCAAAGAAGGTCGATGAAGAAGAATGATTCACACAGTTAACGATTGGATCTGAGATTAACACGTTGAGAAAGAAGAGACCATAGCGAACATAACCGTTTCCATGACGACCGTGGAGATAGCACCCCCCCTGCAAGTCCCCGGAGGCCATGGCGCTAGGGTTTGGAAGCTCGAAAACAACGGTTAGAGGAGGATCATGAGCTTGGATTGGTTGTATCGTTACTTCTGTGATGATGGTGCATTCCATAGTTTTTTCTGTCTTTCAGATCAGATCCGTTGCCAAATCAGTTGCCTGTAGAAAAAACTGTGTAAAGTGATCGTGGAAGCACCCGTGAACACGACCTGTTGAAAAGATATCAACCACTCAGATATGCTAGTTTTAATCATGTGATCATGATGTAGGTATACCTTTTATTGCTACACGAATGAGCTAAAGGCCTCAGCAATCTCAGTTTACTATGTGAACTTGTTTGAACCTCTTTGGCGATCTATGGGTGCGTGAGGAAACTCTGCATGCACAGGATTTGATAAATTCAACGATTGTTTATCACCAGAGACAAGAAGGTGTGGAGTGGACGTGCATACCTATCGTATGCTAAGAGGAGTTGAGCCACTAGATTGGCTCACTATGTTTGTGTAGAACATCACAACCACCCACCTGCCATCATCGAAGATAGCGGACGTGAAGCTCCAAGTAAATACTATGTAAAGACAATGCAGATGTGTCCAAAAGTCCAAAGTGTGGTCAAGCAATCTCATCACAACCTTCATAAGTCCAACTTCGATCACCTATTTTTGGATGCCAAGCCATTAGAGACTTGAGGGGTATTAAAAAGTACACTCTTTATAAGTTCATCTATGCATAGCTTTAATGGCATACCATTTTATTTAAAAGCCATATTTTACAAAAGTAAATCTCATATATGATATTCATTTGAAAAATACTTTTTGGGAATATCTAATAGTTTATGCCATTAAAAATAAAGTGGGGTCTTCTTTATGGGAATTTGTAATAGTTTATGCCATTGGTGTCTTCTTTAGTTTAGAGGGAACAAAAGTTTACTTGAAGGTTTGAGAATGAGATGTGATGACAAATATTGTAAAGATTGTAATTGAAAAGTGAATTGCTCTTAGGTGTAAGAGCTCATTGTATTAGGAATAATAAAAGTCAATTTTTTGTGGTGTTGAAGTGTCTTAGATCCGCCCGAAATTGAATAAGGGGATCTTAGGTACACCTTGTGTAGTGTGTGTTGGTGATCTTTTCATGGAGGCTTATATTGTTTATTGTCTAGTTTTGACATAAACACAATTGCAATTTTAGCATTTATGCAACACACAAGCTCATGCATTATGTTATTCAAGTACAATCAAGCAAATTAATTAAGAAGCAAAGAAGACATCAAATTGGCAATCACATCAACATTGGACACATCAAGTTCATAATCAAGGACTCAAAGCATCATCAAATTTGAAGATCAACTCAACTTTGAAATCGACATTTATTGTAAACTTGCAAATAGTATTTTTTGTAAGTAATCAAGATCAACTATAATTATTTTGTAAGTTTCCAATAAAATAAAGTTGAATTTATTTGTAATTGGGTGCATTCTCGTTTGAGCCCGACACCCAAGATTCATTGTAATTTTGAGTCAAAATTGACAAGGTTGAGTAGTTTAACTCAAATCATTGTAAAACATCACAAGGTTTTGGATGTATTTTCAGTGGTAACCGACATCCTCAACTTTCTAGAAGCACGTTCAAGTGAGAAAGTACAAGCGAGCCAGAAGAGCAACTGAACGAGAGGTTCAAGCGAGCGTATTCAAATTGAGCGAAGTCGTGAATTACTAGAGTTTCTGAATACTCTAATAAACACTACTAAAGACAACACAATAATATTGAACAAAACAACTCTTCAATCAGTGCTAACTTGTTTGCAAGTGACACAAGCTAAAGTTAAACTTCTTCAATATCTATCCGAACTATTGAATGATGAGTTGACTGATCACAAAAATCAACATCCAGTGAAGTGTTCTGAACTAGTTTTTGTTCAAAACAACCCTCTCTATGATGATGAATATGATGATGATGATGATGATGTTTTTAATCAACAGTCAGTGAAGGAACAACACAATGATACAAATTCAGAATCAGTTTCAGATGAAGTTGAATCTATTCATGAACCTACATTTCAAGAGTTTTCTTTTGATTTCAGTGAAGAAAACATTTCAATGCTACAACAACATACAATAAATCCACTTCCACAGATTTCAAGCAACAGGTTCAGAATACACTTTCCAAGCCCATCATCAAACCTTGGGAAGAAATAATTTACAACAAGAATAGAATAGGACTTGGATATGACAAGGAAGTTACCTTTCATATTCCCCATTATTCCAGACCAATCCAATTCCAAAGTGTTGGATTCCTTCAAGATTTTTTAACTTCACCTGTTCAATTTCAACATCATAATGCAACATGCCAACATTGTAATCGAGTTGGTCACAAGGAGAATCAGTGTTTTGATCTCCATCCTTTCAAGCATTGTGGTAAGAATAACCATTCTTCAGAAAGATGTTCAACACTGAAGAAACATGTAAGATTGAATATTCACTATGAGTGGATTGATCCTTGGAAGTGGTCATCAACAACCAAGTGATTATATAAGTCTTACTGAAAAACTGAATCTCGAGTAAGGAACAATCTTGCAACACATAAAAATTGTGTACCTCACATAAGTGGTCCCCTTATGGTGTAGCTTTCGAGCATGGCTCTAACGGGATGAGATAACATGTGGTTTTTTTTCCGCATGCTTACTTTGTGTTGTACTCAAATGGAACAAGTATGGTACTCTCTTGAGCATAGAAGGAGGGAGTACAATGATGGAACTCTCATTCACCTTAAGGGGGGGGAGTTCAAAATTCTAGTGACGATGGTTCATGAAACCACTTTTCGTCTCTCCTTTCAACTGAAAAAGGGGGGAGTTGATGATGGAATTGATTGTCAGACAAAAAGTTTCGACAACAACAAACATCAAGTATGTCAGATGGGCATGAAATTTTCCAAATGGGCAGCTACGGTCTGTAGATGACAAACATTAGAAGAATTATGGTTCAATAAGTTTAAGTTGAATCATACATATTTGCGATGTTGATTTTTATTATGAGAGAAATGATGTGGATGTTTGGTTCACATAGATGGTCATTCGACCTAGTAGAGGACAAGAGGATCCTTCTGCATTGCAACTTGGCATTCGATTGAGTTGTTAGGCATTTTCAAGGATGTGTCAGACTAGAAGATGATTCTATTCTCTTGGTTCGCTCTCATCAGATTGGATTTTACATTAAGTGAACAAATTGCATGCATCTTGGCTCACATGATTACATAGTGAGGTTTTCCAGAGATGGGAGAATTTGGCAGGATTATGGTTCAATGACTTGCAATTGAATCATACACATTATACATTGGGATGTTGTTGGACAGATAAAAGTGTCACAATTGGTTAGTGGTTATCCAAAAACCATCAGATACATGGTATCAATTGGTTAGTGTTTATCCCAAACCACAGATTCAGAGAGCACTTTCAGTGATACACTGATAGTAGAGTGGTGATACTACATGTTCACCAATTAGCAGAAGACATCAGATTCTTCTCGCTAAAATACTTGGAAAAATGATCAAATTGTCAAGCAATTAGGAAATGTTCAGATATTGCGGTTCACTTCCATATCTCAACTCTCTTCCAGTTCATTTCAGATGAACAAATTCAACATCTATATTGAAACTCAAATCATTGTAAAACATCACAATTTTTTGGATGTATTTTCGGTGGTAACCGACATCCTCAACTTTCTAGAAGCAAGTTCAAGTGAGAAAGTACAAGCGATCCAGAAGATAAAGTGAATGAGAGGTTCAAGCGAGCGTGTTCAAATGGAGCGAAGTCATGAATTACTAGAGTTTCTAAATACTCTGATAAAAACTACTGAAGACAACACAGTAATATTGAACAAAACAACTCTTCAATCAGTGCTAACCTGTTTGTATTTTAGCAATTGGTATTAGAGCCATGGTAAAGAAATAGTGGTAATATCAGAGTTGTTATGGCTTCCATGAGAAGTGTAGTTAATGAGAGATCAAATCCACGAGGAAAATAATAGGCAGTTGTTTCTTTGAAGGTCGTTTCAAGTTGACGAATTCGAAGGACAAATCCTGAAGGCAGACAACTGAAACGTTCAATCAATGAAGGACAAATCATGAAGGCAGACAACTGAAAAGGATCGATGTGCATATTTGACACTTATGTTGTTGTGGAAGAGAAATGAAAGAAATACAACAGATTTGGGGCTTCTGTTGCCTCTTCTACATGCAGACCTGATCTGATTGTGTGGAGCCTATTCCAGTTCCATTCATCAGATGCGATTTTGTAGCGCCGCCATCTACAACATTTACTTGATCGATTTCCACATCATTGCTCTTGTCTATATTTTATCACGTTGAACAGTGGGTGTAGGCCAAGGAAAGGAGGAATGTTGAGATCAAAATAATTATCACCCACAACCTTGGTGATGGTGTACGACCCATAATGGAGTGGGTGAAGCTTCCGATGGGGTCCTTTAAGGCGTTCTTTCTGCAAGTGCACCCAAACGTTGTCGCTTACCTGAAACTTATGTGGCACCCAGTGTTAATCATGGAACTGCTTGTACTTATCATTTGACTTATGTAGGATATCTTGAACCTATTGATAGATGTGTTGGATCCGCTCAATGAACCGGGTGGCCTTGTCAGCTTAAGTTGGAGCAGGAGATGAGTTAGTCGAGGTGATCGTAAGGGGTAGTGCAACATCTATGGGACCCAATGGTTGGAATCCCAACCCCACCTGAAAGGGGATTTGGTTGGTTGAGATATGCAGGGCTCGATTGTAGTTGTGATGAACACAGGGAATACTCTCATCCCATGTGCGAGGGTGCTTGGAATTATACATGCATAGGATATGCATGATCATTCAATTTACGACCTCGGTTTGGCCATTTGTCTAGGGGTGGAAGGCTGTGGATTTGGTGAGCTTGGTGTCCAGTAGTGACAAAAGACTCGAAAAAAATGTGCTAATAAATCGAGTGTCCCTATTTGAGATAATGGTTTGTGGGATTCCAAAATGTACCCAGACTCGTTCAATTAAGAGCTTGGCATTGGCCTCTTTTTTGATTCTCTTCTTGCAGGCATCTAGAATCACCATCTTAGAAAAGCGATCAACAACCACAAAAACACAATCATTTCCCCGCTTGGTGGATGAGAGGCCCGACATGTAGTCCATTGAGATGGATTCCCACGGCTTGTCGGAGTAGGCAGAGGGGTGTACATGCCATGTTTCTTAGTGGTTAGTTTGGCAATAATGTAGGACCTAATATACTTGTTGACCTCCTGTTGAAGTTTCAACTAGTATAAAATTTTATGCATCATTTCCACTGTCTTTTCGACGCTGAAGTGTCATGCCACCTGAATGTAGTGGGATTCCCAGATCAGATTCGATCGCTCTCTTGATGGAACGTATATATGGCCCAGGCGACACAACAACCCATCTTGAAGATTGAAATTAGCGGAAACTATGTCTGCGCACAACATTTTGTAGGTGGTGGCGAAGTCCGGGTCTGTCTCATAGAATTGGGGCCATCCAAAGGTCTCATGGCTGCAAGATTATAGCACCGTGGTGAGTGTCGCGACTGGAGGTATTCTGAGGAAATAAATGACGCGGTTGGTGCTTCATGTTTTATACTTGATGTTGAGGTGGAATTGTTGCAAGTATGTGGAACACTTCTAATGGCAGTCATTCTGCAATTTTCCTTGTGTCTGCATGAACTACAATGGCTTATGATAAGTGTGGATGACTGTCTCCTTCCCAAGAATTTAATGTCTCCATTGGCGACAGGCTTGCACAATGAAGTAAATTTTTTTGTCATAAGTAGGGTACTTACGTATAACATTTGATAGTGTCTCACTATGATATACCATGAGGTGGCCGTGTTGAGTGAGAACAATGCCCACAACATAGTCTAAAGCATTCGTCTCAATCTCAAAGGGATGATGCAGGTCCGGTAGTAAAAATACCGGGGATGATCACAAGCGCTACTTCAAATCATCGAATGCTTTTTATTGGGATCGACCCCACACAAATTTCTCCTTACCACCACCCCTGGTTACTTGGATGAGATCCCATGAAATATGGGAGAATCCCAACAAGAACATGCGGTAGAAATTGGCAAGGCCCAAGAAGCTCCGAAGCTCAGTGAGTGTGGTTGGGGTTGGTCAGTCACAGATGACTTGGATATTGGCTGGATCCACATGTACATCATGATGATCAATGAAGTAGCCTAGATAATGAACCATGTCCATGCCGAAGGAGCATTTTTCCAAGTTGGCATACAACTTGTGTTGCCCTAGGGTTTGCAGAACCTACTGAATATGATGCAAGTGTTCTGCCCAAGTCTTCTTGTAAATGAGGATGTCATCTAGATACACCACTACAAAAGTATTGGTGAATGTTCGCAAGATATCGTCCATCATCCTCATGAAAGTGGCTGGAGAATTTGTCAAACCAAGGGCATGACCAACCATTCAAAAAGATATTCCTTTGACTTGAATGAAGTCTTCCATATATCTATCTGTTGTATCAGGACCTGGTGGTAGCTAGACTTCAGATCAATCTTATTGAAGTATTTTTCCCCCGTGAGCTAATCAAGAAGGTCTTTGATTCGGGGAATCAGGTACTGGTTTCTGACTATGATTTTATTTAGGTCCCGGTAATCAATGCAGAGACGTCGAGTTCCATATTTCTTCTGTACCAACACGATTGGGCTTCCGAAAGGCGATGAGTTGGGATGGATGTGCCCCTTGTGGAGAAGTTCTTGGATCTGTCGCCTGATATCCTCATTCTCTAATAAAGAGCGGTGGTAGACTGGCCCATTGGGAAGTGGTGTGTCGAGGGTTAGATCGATGGGGTGCTTGACCTGATAGTGCAGAGGTACCCTGGTAGGTGATGAGAATATATCCGAGTATTCTTCCATGAACTTATCCACTTGCTTCTGCTGTGTGGAGAGGTCGGTCGTGGAGACCCTGAATGTGGTTGCGATATTTCACTCATTTTGAGAATGAATCATGAATAAGACACACTTCCTCTTCTGAGAGATGACCTTCCTGCATTGCTTGGTAGAGATAAAGGAAATAGCACTAGGTGAGACTTCCTCGGGTATCCTATACAATTTCTTGTTGAAATTAATAATAACAATGCGAGGCCTAGACTCATATACAACATGACATTTCCATAAATATGGTTGGCCCAAAATAAAATTACAAACTTTGAGAGGGGAAACATCACACAATACCTCGTCTTTGAAGGGCTTGATGTCGTATGACAGGTGACATTGTTGGATGATGCGGATGTTGCTTCCTTGGAAGAGTCATCCGATGGTGTAGGGATGCGGGTGCAACGTTGTCTGCAAGGCGAGTGACTTGAAAACCACTATTGAGATGAGGTTATTCTGGCTACCGTTATCAATGATAAAGTGCAGCGGGGTACCTTTCACCCACATCTGTGAATGAAAAAGGCACTCACCTTCCTCTGGCTCATCTGGTTCAATGGGCTAGAGCTTGGTGGTAGCAAGGGTAGCACTGGGTTCTGTGTCAATGACCTATCTCCCCCTTTCTAGTTATGACTCAGAGTCAAAACCCACATCTGATTCAGAGGCTTTCACCTCAGCCACCAACGACTGCTTTGAGCGACAATCAACAATGTTATGCCAAGGGATCTTATGGAAGTCACACCACTTCCCGGTATCTTTCTTTGTTTTTCTGGTGTCCTTCTTTGCTTGCGGCCTGGACTAGTTTTTCTGAGGCTATTCATCTTTGCCTTGTCCCTTGTTCTACGGGTTGGGGCCAACCTTTCCTTGATTTTGCTGTGAGGGGTTCCTAGGCCCAAATTGCTGCATATTTTGTTTGAGCTTGTACTCGATTTTGATGACATATCAGTAGGCCGTGCCCAAGGATGAGATGCCCAGAAACTCCATTTCAGCATGTATGTATTTATGCATACCGCCACGATACTTGAGCAACATATGTGGCTCAGAATACTTGATACCCATCTTGGTGCACAAGGTATGGAATATATTTATTAACTCGAGCACTGCTTGGTCTCTTTCTTGTCATAGTGTGGTCCATTTTGTGTACAGGTCGACATAACTTCCAACAAGGTAGTATTGTTCCTTAATATCATTCCTGAAGGACTCCCAGGTGACTGTGACTGTAAATAATGAGGGTTCCTCTGTTTCCTTTTGATCACAAAAAGTTTCCCACCAACCCTTGACATGGGAAACGACTTTGAGGAGCACAAAAGTGATATTTTCTCTATTCGAGAAGCTATGGATAGAGAAATACCCTTCTAGAAGATTCAACCATTTTTCTACAACATCTGCGTCTATCTAACCTTCAAATATAGGAATATCGAAGTTGATTTGTACCTTGAAGGGGGCGACACCTCTGTTTGAGGAAGATGTGTCACCTGTTGGTAGCTGCTGAAGGATTTGCGAAAAAATATCCATCATATCATTCCTCTATTGCGTGAGGGATTCCTCGAGCAAAATTTTGAAGGGATCTCATGTCCCGTCGTCTTTCTTTTCTCCCACCATGAGAGGTCGTTTGGGCGTGTGAGAGATTTTTTCCTCAAGAGAAACAAGCTCGAGACCCAATTATTTGTACCCTGACCTCGTTGGGGACATGCATTAAGAACGACAAGGAACAGATTGTTCTGATACCACTGATCCAAATTTTATGAGCATAAGGAAATGAATATAGATTATTATCAAAAGATGCTTAACACAGAATAACAGATATACAATAAAACTAGTTTCTATTCAATAAGGAAATAATATTAAATTGTAAAATGTAGCGGAAAACAAGCTTGCTAGAATGGTGGTGTCTTATCTCTGAGAAGAGATGTGAAAACTATACTCATTTGCAATAATATGATTAAAATGAGGCTTTGAAGACCTTTTTACAATAAACAAGATTTTCAAAAACCCTAGACATCCAAAAACCTAACCCTAGGAGATGAAGCGCCAAAAGTCATGCGGGCCCCGTTTGGGTAAGTTAGTACATCAACTTCCCAGGGTCGTAACTTTTCCATACGATCTCCATTTTAGGCACACGATAGCCTGCTGGAAAGGTATATCCGAGAACTACACATGTTTTTGTCAGAATCTAACTCATTTTACAATATGACTATGGTGAGCCCTAAAAACGTTGTTTAGGGCCTCAAAACGGCCCTAGAAGTCAGGGATCCAAAAACTAGGAAAAAACTGCCAAAATGAGCCAATTGGAATAGGTGGGAGGCAATCAACATCTATCTGGATCAGTTTTTCATAGGAGAGGAAAAATGTCACCTTTGGAAGCTTGACGTCGCCTAAAATGGCTACGGTTTGGTGGTGAATATGGTGTTCAATGACACATGGACGTTTTGAGGAGAAAAATATTTTGACCATGAGGAGATGTCTTAGATGAGTGACATGTGGCCTTTGGAGTGCTAACTATGCATCTCTAACTCCAACAAATTTCTCCTAGTGTAAAAGCGTCCCCTAAAGGGAGGACATCATCTTACTTTAGGGTTTTCTTTTGTGTTAAAGTGAATTTTAAGTGAATTGTTTAATATTATTTTGTTACAAGGGGTAATATAAGGGTTGTGGACCACTTATGTTATGTTTTAACCTTGCTAATGTGGGAAAACTATGTGAATGATAGTTTGTATAAATAGAGATCATAAGATCTCATTTTGAATCATATCTCTCCCATTTGGAGAGGCCATGGACTGAAATTTTCGCTATCTTTGGGTATTTGTCTCTTGTTCTCTTGTGTGTGGCTATATTTCTTGGTTAATAGTTGGTGGAGGTATGCACTATCCTTGGAAGGCTTCTCTCTTGCTATTGTGGTGGTTTATCTTAGCATCTTTTCCTTGAATTGGTAAGAAAATATGCATTGTGCTATCATTTGTGTTTCAATTCAAGGTTGATTGTTGCTAGAGCTAGGTGGGAATTATAAGGGCATACACCCCCACCTTAGCCTCCAACCTAATTTTTCTTAAGTAATGTTGATTTAGCAAGGGTTTACTAAGAAAAGTATAAGTGCATACACTCTCTTAGTCTAAATTGTAGATAGGGATACTTGCCTTGGGGAGTAAGAGGATTTACACCCCCCAAGGAAGGTAGTACCTATAGATTATTCTTTTATTGACTCCATTAACCCAACCATTAAAGGAACTTGTAATCACTTGTTGCATTGGAGAAATAAATTGTTGCCTTGGTAAACGTGAAAAATTGAGGTCTTGAAGTTCTCTCATGGGGATTTTGTTCTTTGAGCCCTAGGCTCTCTTGCCTCATYGAGGCATCCCCTCTCTCTTACTAAAMCTCGCCACTGTTAAAAAACTAACCCTACAAACATAAGGCTATAGAAACCCTAACTGTTATAACCCTAATAACTCACAAACTAACCCTAGACTTAAGCTAAAACTTTGCCCTCATTTTATAGTTTCTATAGCGCACTTTTTGGACAAATATGGGCAAGTTTCATTGGTTAATTTCGCTGTTGTAATGAATTTTATGTTAAATCCATAAGGCTGATAAATTTTACTGCAGAGATATTGTATGACAACCTTGCATTAAATGTCAAAGTGCACGCCAATCCTTAGTCATTTGATAGTTTAACTCTTATGCTTTCCAATTCAATTATACTATATCTTATTGCACTTATTATGGTTTAATAATTGTTGATATATTGATTGATCCACTACTGCAAATTAGGGAAAACAAGCTTACCTTTCTTGTCCACCTAACATAATATATGAAAGTGTGGTTTTTCTTATGTCAAGGGCAGGTACAAACACTTTTACATGTATTCGAAGACTTGGAAACCTTAAACCTTCCAGAGACGAGTCATCAAAACCATTTTCCTCTTCCATTATTAAACTTTAGGGGGAATATTCTCTTCCTCCCTTTCCATCCATTTCATTCCCCCTAGGGTCACCATGATTCAGATTATTTTCGGCACGAAATGAGAGCGGAAATATAATAAATAAATGCACAGAGATATCACAGATTTTCAATAATATAACATAAATGTATTAGAGATGCAACCATAAACACAGATGTACAGTAATACCCGATTTCTATTAATGAAATAAATGTACAGAGACTGTAAAAATACAGAGTGAAAGACTCGCTAGAATGGTGGTAGCTTATCTCTGAGAAGAGATGTGATGGCTACTTGCATTCGCAAGAAGATGATTACAATGAGGCTCTGAAGGTATTTTTACAATAAGTAGGAATGCCAAAAACCATAGACGTCCAAAAACCTAACCCTAGGAGATGAAGCGTCAAAAGTCATGTGGGCCCTGTTTGGGTAAGTTAGTACATCAACTTCCCGGGGTCGTAATTTTTGCCTACGATCTCCATTTTAGGTGTATGATAGCCCATTGGAAAGGTATCATCGAAGAGAATCATTTTAGTCACAATATGGAAGGAATTTCCATATTGCAAACCTGTTTTCCCAAAAAACATCATTTAGGGCCTCAAAATGGCCCCATAAGTTAAAACCTGCTAAAAATAGTAAATTACCAAAATTGCCAGAAAACTGTTTTGAGCCAGTTGGAAAAGGTGGGTGGCCACCGATATCCACCTGGATCAATCCTCCCTCCTTAGGAAGCAATGTTCTCCATTGCGTTGAGTGCCCGGGGGAGAGGAAAAAATGTTTGTTGAATCTGAATCTTGGTGAGTTGCTTGCCTTGCTGGAGACATCGCGCTGCTCAGTTTGTGAAAGTCTGTCAAGGACCTATTGAGGATGAGGTTGTTCAACAAGTCAAAATACACGAGAGGACAGTGTGTAGAAGGAATATTTGTGCTTTTCTGCAACCTTGCCAACCTTCTTATGTTGGATAGAAGGTGCTTGTGGCGAGGTTGTAGTGGTTGCAGTGTCCTTCTGTTCCCCTTTTGAACAGATTGTGAAGAAGATGAATTTTGTAGTATGAGATACTACCTTGTGACACTTTTTAGGTGGAACGATAGTTAGAACTACCTTTGTTATTCTGTAGAGATGACCCCCTAGAGAAACAATGATACTACGGGGTCGAGACTCATAAACAACATGGCGTATCCACATATATGGTTGGCCCAAGAGAACATCACAGACATCCAGTGGGGCAACATCACATAATACCTCATCCTTGAAGGGTTGGATGTCATATGACAATCAACATTGATGGTTGACAAGAAGATCTCATCCTTGGCTAATCCACCCGATGTTGTATGGCTGCGGTTGTGGTGTTGTTGACAATCCCAACTATTTGATGACCTCTGCTGAGATGAGGTTCTTCTGCCTTCCTCTATCAACAATAAAATGCAGCGGGGTCCCCTTCACCCACATATGTGAATGAAAAAGGAGCTCCCCCTCTTCAGGATCTGTTGGTTCTTCTGGTTGAATTGTTGTGGTCGCGAAAATAGCAGTGGGGTCTACGTCGATGATCTGTCTTTTACCAATATTTTCAGAATCAAATTCTGAATCAGGGTTTGACTCCTTGTCTTTGATCTCGGCAACCAATGAATGTTTTGAGCGACATTCATCGGTGTTGTGCCAGGGGAGTTTTTGGAAATCACACATTTTCCGGTGTCCTTCTTTGTCTTCCCGTGACCCTTCTTTTCCTGTGGCTTGGACTGGTTTTCGGGAGACTATTTGTTAGGGTCGTCTTTTTCATACTTTGGTTGTTGCGGATTTGCAGACCCGAACTCCCGTTTGTTCTGGTGCTTAAATTTCTGCTCAATTTTAACAATGTATCAATAAGCAGCACCGAGTGATGAGATGTCCAAAAAATCCATTTCAGTTTGGATGTATCTTTGTAGAGCCCCACGGTATTTCAGAACCAAATTTTGTTCAGAGTCTTTGATACCCAACTTGGTGCGCAAGGTATGGAAGGTATTGGTGAACTCCGGAACTGCTTGGCCCCTCTCTTGCCGCAGTGTGGTCCATCTCATGTACTGGTCCTCATAGTTTCCAACAAGGTAATATTGTTCCTTTACCGCATCCACAAAAAAATACCAAGTGGGCTCGACCCCATATATTCCAGAATC
>ML777574.1:1214740-1234327 GCA_009831015.1 Picea engelmannii
CATTAACCCAACCATTAAAGGAACTTGTAATCACTTGTTGCATTGGAGAAATAAATTGTTGCCTTGGTAAACGTGAAAAATTGAGGTCTTGAAGTTCTCTCATGGGGATTTTGTTCTTTGAGCCCTAGGCTCTCTTGCCTCATTGAGGCATCCCCTCTCTCTTACTAAAACTCGCCACTGTTAAAAAACTAACCCTACAAACATAAGGCTATAGAAACCCTAACTGTTATAACCCTAATAACTCACAAACTAACCCTAGACTTAAGCTAAAACTTTGCCCTCATTTTATAGTTTCTATAGCGCACTTTTTGGAAAAATTTGGGCAAGTTTCATTGGTTAATTTCGTTGTTGTAATGAATTGTATGTTAAATCCATAAGGCTGATAAATTTTACTGCAGAGATATTGTATGACAACCTTGCATTAAATGTCAAAGTGCACGCCAATCCTTAGTCATTTGATAGTTTAACTCTTATGCTTTCCAATTCAATTATACCATCTCTTATTGCACTTATTATGGTTTAATAATTGTTGATATATTGATTGATCTGCTACTGCAAATTAGGGAAAACAAGCTTACCTTTCTTGTCCACCTAACATAATATATGAAAGTGTGGTTTTTCTTATGTCAAGGGCAGGTACAAACACTTTTACATGTATTCGAAGAATTGGAAACCTTAAACCTTCCGGAGACGAGTCATCAAAACCATTTTCCTCTTCCATTATTGAAATTTAGGGGGAATCTTCTTTTCCTCCCTTTCCATCCATTTCATTCCCCCTAGGGTCACCATGATTCAGATTATTTTCGGCACGAAATGAGAGCGGAGATATAATAAATAAATGCACAGAGATATCACAGATTTTCTATAATATAACATAAATGTATTAGAGATGCAACCATAAACACAGATGTACAGTAATACCCTATTTCTATTAATGAAATAAATGTACAGAGACTGTAAAAATACAGAGTGAAAGACTCGCTAGAATGGTGGTAGCTTATCTCTGTGAAGAGATGTGATGGCTACTTGCATTCGCAAGAAGATGATTACAATGAGGCTCTGAAGGTATTTTTACAATAAGTAGGAATGCCAAAAACCCTAGACATCCAAAAACCTAACCCTAGGAGATGAAGCATCAAAAGTCATGTGGGCCCTGTTTGGGTAAGTTAGTACATCAACTTCCCGGGGTCATAACTTTTTCCTACGATCTCCATTTTAGGCGTATGATAGCCCATTGGAAAGGTATCATCGAAGAGAATCATTTTAGTCTCAATATGGAAGGAATTTCCATATTTCAAACCTGTTTTCCCAAAAAACATCATTTAGGGCCTCAAAATGGCCCCGGAAGTTAAAACCTGCTAAAAATAGTAAATTACCAAAATTGCCAGAAAACTGTTTTGAGCCAGTTGGAAAAGGTGGGTGGCCACCGATATCCACCTATATCAATCCTCCCTCCTTAGGAAGCAATGTTCTCCATTGCGTTGAGTGCCCGGGGGAGAGGAAAAAATGTTTGTTGAATCTGAATCTTGGTGAGTTGCTTGCCTTGCTGGAGACATCACGCTGCTCAATTTGTGAAAGTCTGTCAAGGACCTGTTGAGGCTGAGGTTGTTCAACAAGTCAAAATACACGAGAGGATAGTGTGTAGAAGGAATATTTGTGCTTTTCTGCAACCTTGTCAACCTTCTTCTGTTGGATAGAAGGTGCTTGTGGCGAGGTTGTAGTGGTTGCAGTGTCCTTCTGTTCCCCTTTTGAACAGATTGTGAAGAAGAAGAATTTTGTAGTATGAGATACTACCTTGCGACACTTTTTAGGTGGAACGATAGTTAGAACTACCTTTGTTATTCTGTAGAGATGACCCCCTAGAGAAACAATGACACTACGGGGTCGAGACTCATAAACAACATGGCGTCTCCACATATATGGTTGGCCCAAGAGAAAATCACAGACATCCAGTGGGGAAACATCACGTAATACCTCATCCTTGAAGGGTTGGATGTCATATGACAATCAACATTGATGGTTGACAAGAAGATCTCATCCTTGGCGAAGCCACCCGACGTTGTATGGCTGCGGTTGTGGTGTTGTCGACAATCCCAACTATTTGACGACCTCTGCTGAGATGAGGTTCTTCTACCTTCCTCTATCAACAATAAAATGCAGCGGGGTCCCCTTCACCCACATCTGTGAATGAAAAAGGAGCTCCCCCTCTTCAGGATCTGTTGGTTCTTCTGGTTGAATTGTTGCGGTCACGAAAATAGCAGTGGGGTCTACGTCGATGATCTGTCTTTTACCAATATTTTCATAATCAAATTCTGAATCAGGGTTTGACTCCTTGTCTTTGATCTCAACAACCAATGAATGTTTTGAGCGACATTCATCGGTGTTGTGCCAGGGGATTTTTTGGAAATCACACCATTTTCCGGTGTCCTTCTTTGTCTTCCCGTGACCCTTCTTTTCCTGTGGCTTGGACTGGTTTTCGGGAGACTGTTTGTTAGGGTCGTCTTTTTCATAATTTGGTTGTTGCGGATTTGCAGACCCGAACTCCCGTTTGTTCTGGTGCTTAAATTTCTTCTCAATTTTAACAGTGTATCGATAAGCAGCACTGAGTGATGAGATGTCCAAAAAATCCATTTCAGTTTGGATGTATCTTTGTAGAGCCCCACGATATTTCAGAACCAAATTTTGTTCAGAGTCTTTGATACCCAACTTGGTGTGCAAGGTATGGAAGGTATTGGTGAAATCCGGAACTGCTTGGCCCCTCTCTTGCCGCAGTGTGGTCCATCTCATGTACTGGTCCTCATAGTTTCCAACAAGGTAATATTGTTCCTTTACCGCATCCACAAAAAAATACCAAGTGGGCTCGACCCCATATATTCCAGAATCCTCTGTGGAAATTTTCTCCCAGTAAGTTTCCCACCAATGTTTGACATGGGGGAGAGCCTTAAGGAACATGAAGATGATATTTTCTCTGTCAAAAAAATTGTGAATAGAGAAATAACCTTCTAACAGATTTAACCATTTATCTAGGGCATCCGCATCTATCTGACCTTCAAATATAGGAATATCAAAATTGACATGTACCTTAAAAGGTGAGGTGCCTCCAAAGTGGCTGCTTTATGAATATGATCCTAATGCTATCGGGAGGCGTTGAAGGATGTGGGAAAAATTCTCCATCATTTCGTCCCTCTGTCGCGTGAGAGATTTCTCAAGCAACAAACTGATAGGATCGTTTTCTCCATCATTTTTCTTTTCTTCTGCCATTGAGGGTTTCTTGGGTGTGAAAGAGAGACAAGCTCGAGACCCAACTTTCTATACTCAGACCTTATCGGGGACATGCACTGAAAAAATGATCAAGAACAACCTGCTCTGATACCACTGATCCAGATTATTTTCGGCACAAATGAGAGTGGAGATATAATAAAGAAATGCACAGAGATATCGTAGATTTTCAATAATATAACAAAAATGTATCAGAGATGCAACCATAAACACATATGTACAGTAATACATGATTTCTATTAATGAAAGAAATGTACAGAGACTGTAAAAATACAGAGTGAAAGACTCGCTAGAATGGTGGCAGCTTAACTCTGAGAAGAGATGTGACGGATACTCACATTCGAAAGAAGATGATTACAATGAGGCTCTAAAGGAATTTTTACAATAAGAAGGAATGCCAAAAAACCTAGACATCCAAAAACCTAACCCTAGGAGATGAAGCTCCAAAAGTCATGTGGGTCACGTTTGGGAAATTTAGTACATCAACTTCTCGGGGTCATAACTTTTGCATACGATCTCCATTTTAGGCATATGATAGGCCGTTGGAAAGGTATCGTCGAGGAGATTAATTTTAGATGAAATATAGAAGGAAATTTTATATTGAAAACCTGTTTTCCCAAAAAACATCATTTAGGGCCTCAAAATGGCCTCGGAAGTTAAAACTTTCTAAAAATAGTAAATTACCAAAATTGCCAGAAAACTGTTTTGTGCCAGTTGGAAAAGGTGGGTGGACACTAATATCCACCTGGATCACACCAGGATCACCTCCCTAGAGTTACCTATTCACCCTTGAAGCGCGCGACCTATATCAAGGTGACATTGGGTATAATGTCCCTTACTTGTCGACAATTGGTGGTTGGGTCAGGCTTTTCCCAACCTACAACTTGTGTGATAACATTTTGGAGCCATTTATGGGGAGGATTTTGAATCCTCTTCATTCCCTAACGATACTTTGGAAATATTCATTCCCAAAGCCTCTATCCATTAGATTGCATGGCGACTCCATTGAAGAACATTCCCTTTTCCACCCTTGATAAGTTTCCCCTGAAGCTTGTCTGGCGACTCCACTTTTCACGAACCCACCTTTCCTCCTTTGGTGAGACTTGATATCACCCAACGACTCCATTGAGGTGTCTTTTCGGTCAATGGAATTATGGCACCATGGGATGAACCCTCATCCAAAACTTCTTATGACTCGAAGATGGAAGTTTTACAGATGGAAAAGGACAATGTTGCTAATAAAGGTGCTAAGGAAATGATGAATTACATAAGCAAGTTATTTCCTGCCCTTCACAATGAAGAAGTGTTTGAAGAACAACCATATGAAGAAATTTACCAAGAAAATATTTGTGAATTTTCTCATGTTGAAGATCCGGATGATACATTTTACGAAGACAAAGCACTAGCATCTTCCCTTCGACTTGATGAAGACATCCATGCCTCTACCCCTCCTGCACACGAAGACAAAGGGATGGTCACTTTTGATTTGTGAGAGAACCTTTACATATGGTTGATGAACATATAGACACTTTCATAGAAACTGACAGATGTAGGTGGGATTTGTTCATCTCATTTTCAATAGAGACCCCATTTACGACATTGAGGGGGGCCCTTAAGAAAAGTGGTCTGACAGGTTTATTCGAGGACTCTCATCCACTTCATTCTAAATTTTGGAGGAATTTCATGATGTGGCCACCTTAGAGTGATCAAAGGCTCACTCTACAAAGAGGAAGTACTTTCATATTAAGGATTTCTATAGGGATTTGAATATAAAGAGGGCGCACTTTTCTCTTCATAGACCTGATCATGTCCCTTACCTCATTTCCTACTCTCAGTGATATCATAAGGTGTTATTGAGACTTCTCTTATCTTCTCTCTCTTTAGGAAGCAACGATCATGTTTAGGAAGATGAAGATGAGCCTCCATCTACATATAGTGGTACCCTTCAAGCTTGTGGTTATCATTTCAGGAGGGATTCCTTGCATGATTAGAGTTGCAAATATTCTTTCCAGCAAGATTTCCTCCCTCCCACCCATCTCCATGAGTTTTATTTCACGATTGATTATATATCTATTTATTCTCATGATCATTATGTGTTTGAATTATCTTTGTTGTTTTACATAATCAACCACATGGGGAGATACTTTGATGGGATGATCAAGTGGTTGCATTGGTTGTATGATTTCACCTAACAAAATCTATCGCTTAATATTCAGGGCCGCAAGGACCCTAGGTAAGTAGGTAAGTCATTTTGATTTCTTTCATTTGCATCTTGATTTATCATACCAATTTAGATGCATTTCATATTTCATTTTTCTCTATTTTCATATCGATTTGATGCTTAGTGTAGAAGTTTTTGAAAAAATGCCAAGTTTTTCTTTTCTAGATTAGTTTTCATTTGGATTTTTATGTATATGGACAAAGGGTGATAGAACCACCCTAGATGCTTTGATGTTTTTGTCTGAGTTTTTGTAGGCACAAGTCTACTAGGATATTATGTGGTTCTCATTCACTCTATGACAAGCACATGTCCCTAAGTAGGAGCTAGATGTTGTCCCCATTATGTGGGATAACTAAGGGGATCATGTCTTGAGGCCCTCAGGTTGCATATATGGAGTGCCGAGAGACTACATGACCAATAGTGTCCACTTGCACAAATGGATACCCTTCTCAGCACCGCAGATGTCATTATTTTTAGGATGGCCTCCACCACACTAGCTGGATTCTGAGAGGCAATAGGCCTTGCTCCATGAGGTACAAATCAAGTATTATAGTGAGTATCATTTCAATATTTGAGGAATTTTGAGTATGTTGTATCTTAGACTGCTTTATATTTCATGACATATGCTTGGACATTATGCCTTTTTCCCGGTTTCACCTTGGTGGTTGACATTGTGCCCTAGTAAGTGATCTACCATGAGAATGGGTTTTCTACTAGGAACTGCCTTGAAGAGCCATTATACCATTCCTAGCCATACTTACCACTTTCCATCACCTAAAACCCCCCATTTCATTGTCTCTTGGGGATTTTAGGGTGTATTGAACCAAGAGGGGGTTGTCCCTCATTTCATGGGAAGAAGGGTTGAAGGCCCAGAGGGATTTTTGTTGGCTAAGAATATAAGAGCCTATATATAAACCTTCCAAACAATTCTCCCATAGATCCCCCAAGAAAAAAATGAAACACTTCTCTATAAGAAAAGGGGGACCCACAAGAATAAAATATAGTGAATGCTTAGGGGGTTAGTTGGAGGATAAGAGGTCTCATCATGAGCCGACCTATCATGATCATGGGTATGTAGAGGTATGACATTACCATCATCTAGTCACCAAGCCAGGGCAATGGCTCTAAGTTACACAACTGAGAGAAAGGGGGTCTCATCACAAGCCAAACTTCCCATTTCTGCAAGGTATCTGTGAGTGACGTTGTCATTATCTGGACACCATGCCAGGACAGTGCCCCTCAAATCATTCCTTAAAACATGAAAGAAACAAAGAATGGAAAGAGGATGGGCTTGGAAAACGTGCAATGCAAATGAAGGTGCCACACACCCTCTATAAAGGCACCCATGAATGAGACACTACAACCCCTTGTATGTTATGAACCCCATGCCCAGTGAGTCTTGATCGATAATCACTTCATATAATTCATGTGTCTTGGAGAGGGATCACTCAGGAAACACTCCTTGACCTAGGGAAAGATCTACCAATAGGACACTTTGTCAACCCTCCCATATCCAATCTTGACAAGTTGCATAATGTCTTTGAGCACTGACTTGTTCGACCAAGTAATATTTGATGCACAGGATTAGCTCCCTCATTTGTTGATTTGATTTACTCACCATGATATTATGACTTGAGATCCTTGGAGGGAATGCTTATCTATCTTTGTAGGACCTATTAGGTGGACAATGTTGGAGGAGCAAGCCGAGCTTGGGCTTCCATGGGGCTTCAAGCCCACAAGTTGGATGCAAAGGGCCCGCATGTTGGATGATAGAGACGTACCTTTGGAGGCCTATAATACATCATGGATGACATGACCTAGCCCATACATGCCAAACATTTTTCCTAGGAGAGGAAAAACGTCACCTTTGGAAGCTTGATGTCACCTAGAAGGGATAGGGTTTGGTGGTGAAGATGTTGTTCATTGACACATGGAAGTTTTGAGGAGAAGAATATTTTGACCATGATAATATGGATTATATGAGTAACATGTGTCCTTTGGATTTCTAACTATGCATCTCTAACTCCGATGACTTGCTCCTAGTGTCAAAACGTCCCCTAAGGGAGGACACCATCTTACTTTAGGGTTTTCTATTGTGTTAAAGTGAATTTTAAGTGAATTGTTTAATATTATTTTGTTACAAGGGGTAAAATAAGGGTTGTGGACCCCTTATATTATGTTTTACCCTTGCTAATGTGGAAAAACTACGTGAATGACATTTTTTATAAATAGATATCATAAGATCTCATTTTGAATCATATCTCTCCCATTTGGAGAGGCCTTGGACTGAAATTTTCGCTATTTTTGGCTATTTGTCTCTTGTGCTCTTGTGTGTGGCTATATTTCTTTGTTATTAGTTGGTGGAGGTATGCACTAGCCTTGGAAGGCTTCTCTCTTGCTATTGTGGTGGTTTATCTTAGCATATTTTCCTTGAATTGGTAAGAAAATATGCATTGTGCTATCATTTGTGTTTCAAGTCAAGGTTGATTGTTGCTAGAGCTAAGTGGGAAGTACGAGGTAATACACCCCCACCTTAGCCTCCAACATATTTTTTCTTAAGTAATGTTGATTTAGCAAGGGTTAACTAAGAGAAGTATAAGTGCATACACCCACTTAGTCTAAACCGTAGCTATGGATACTTGCCTTGGGGAGTAAGAGTATTTACACCCCCAAGGAAGGTAGTACCTCTAGATTATTCTTTTCTTGAATCCATTAACCCAACCATTAAATGAAATTATAATCACTTGTTACATTGGAGAAATAAAGTGTTGCCTTGGTAAACATGAAAAGTTGAGGTCTTGAAGTTCTCTCAATGGGATTTTTTTATTTGATTATGAGGCTCTCTTGTCTCATTGAGGTGTCCCCTCTCTCTTACTAAACCTCCCTGTTGTTAAAAAACTAACCCTACATCCATAAGGTTGTAGAAACTCTAACTGTTCTAACCCGAATAACTCAAAAACTAACCCTAGATTTAAGCCAAAACTTTTCCTCATGTTCTACTTTCTTAGCGCACTTTTTGGACAACTTTGGGCAAGTTTCATTGGTTAATTTTGTTGTTGTAATGTGTTGGATGTTACATCCATAAGGCTGATAAATTTTACTACAGAGATATTGTATGACAACCATGCATTAAATTTCAAAGTGCATGCTAATCCTTAGTCATTTGCTAGTGTAATTCTTATGCTTTCCAATTCACTTATACTAGCTCTTATTGCACTTATTATGGTTTAATAATTGTTTATATATTGATCGATCTGCTACTGCAAATTAGGGAAAACAATCTTAACTTGGTTTTCCGCCTAACATAATATATGAAAGTGTGGTTTTTCTTATGTCTCGGGAAGGTACAAACACTTTTACATGTATCCGAAGACTTAGAAACCTTAAACCATCCAGAGACGAGTCATCAAAACCATATTCCTCTTCCATTATTGAACTTTAGGGGAAAACTTATCTTCCTTCCTTTCCATTCATGTTATTCCCTCTAGGGTCATCGAGATCGCCTCCCTAGAGTGACCTAGTCACCCTTGAAGCACGAGACCTATATCGAGGTGGCATTGGGTATATTGTCCCTTAATTGTCGACAATTGGTGGTTGGGTTGGAATTTTCCCAACCTAAAACTTGTGTGATAAAATTTTGGGTCCATTTCTAGGGAGGATTGTGAATCCTCTTCGTTCCCTAACGACCCTTTGGAAAGCTTCCCTTCCAAAGCCTCTATCCTTTAGCTTGTCTAGCGACTCCATTAAAGAACATTCCCTTTTCCACCCTTGATAAGTTTCCATTGAAACTTGTCTGTGGACTCCACTTTCCACAAACCCACCTTTCCCTATTTCCCCCTTTCCCTCCTTTGGTGAGATTTGATCTCACCTGGCGACTCCATTGAGATTTATTTCCAGTCAACGGAATTATGGCACCATGGGATGAACCCCCATCCAAAACTTTTTATGACTTGAAGATGGAATTTTTATAGATGGAAAAGTAAAATGTTGCTAATAAAGATACTAAGGAAATGAGTTATTTCTTGCCCTTGACAATGAAGAAGTGCTCGAAGAACAACCATATGAATAAATTTACCAAGAAAATCTCTGTGAATTTTCTCATGTTGAATATCTGAATGATACATTTGATTAAGACAAAGAACTCACATATTCCCTTCCACTTGATGAATACATCCATGCCTCTACCCCTCCTGCACACGAAGACAAAGGGATGGTCACTTTTGCTGATGTTATTCTGAGAGAAACTTTACATATGGTTGATGAGCATATAGACACTTTCATGCAAACTGGAAGATGTAGGTGGGATTTTGGTCATGCCATTCTTGATTACATGTTTATTCGAGGACATTGAGGGTATCCCTCAAGAAAAGTGGTATGATATGATTACAGGTTTATTCAAGGACTCTCGGCCACTTTCATCCTAAATTTTGTAGGAATTCTACAACATGGCCACCTCAAAGTGATCAAAGGCTCACTCTACAAAGAGGAATTAATTTCATATTAAGGATTTCTACAAGGATTTGAAGATAAAGAGTGTGCACTTTTCTCTTCATAGAACTGATCATGTCCCTTACCTCATTTCCTCCTCTCAGTGAAAGAATGAGGTCTTATTGTGACTTATCTTATCTTCTCTCTCTTCAGGAAGCGATGATCATTTTTAGGAAGATGAAGATGAGCCTTAGTCTATATACAGTATCCCCCTTCACAGGTGGATTGATCAAGCTTATGGCTATCATTTCGGGCATGATTCCTTGCATGATCAGAGTTGTAGATATTCTTTCCAGTAAGATTTCATCCCTCCCACCCATCTCCATGATTTTGATTTCACGATTGATTATATATCTATTTATTATCATGATCATTATGTGATTGACTTTTCTTTATTGTTTTACATAATCAATCACAAGGGGGAGATACTTTAATGGCATGATTTCACTGGTTGCACTAGTTGTATGATTTCACTTGACAAAATCCATCACTTAATCTTCAGGTCCCCAGGTAAGTAGGTAGGTCATTTTGATTTCTTGCATTTTCATATTAATTTCTCATACCAATTTAGATGCATTTCATATTTCATTTTTCTCTATTTTCATATCGATTTGATGCTTAGTTTAGAAGTTTTTGAAAAAATGAAAAAAAATTGTTTTCTAGATTAGTTTTCATTTTGATTTTTATGTAAATGGACGAAGGTTGATAGCACCACCCTAGATTCTTTGATATTTTTGTCTGATTTTTGGTAGGCAAAAGTATACTAGGATATGTTGCAGTTCTCATGCACTTGACGACGAGCACATGTCCCCAAGTAGGAGCTAGATGTTATCCCCATTATGTGGGATAACTAAGGAGATCATGTCTTGAGGCCCTCATGTTGCATATATGGAGTGTTGAGAGACTAGATGACCAACAATGTCCACTTGCAAAAATGGAGACCCTTCTCACCATCACAAATGTCAGGATTTTTACAATGGCCTCCACAACACCAACTGGCTTCCGAGAAGTATTGGGCCTTGGTCCATGACGTACGAGTTAAGTATTATGGTGAGTATCATTTCAATATTTGAGGAATTTTGAGTATGTTGTGTCTTAGACTGCTTTAGATTTTATGACATATTCTTGGAAATTATGCCTTTTGCCCCATTTCACCTTGGTGGTTGACATTGTGCCCTATTAAGTGATTTACCATGAGAATGGGTTTTCTACTAGAAACTTACTTGAATATCCATTGTACCATTCCCAGCCATACTTACCACTTTCAATCACCTAAACACCCCCCATTTCCTTGTCTCTTAAGGATTTTAGGGTGTATTGACCTAAGAGGGGGTTGTACCTAATTTCATAGGAAGAAGGGGATGAATGCCCAAAGGGATTGTTGTTGGCTAAGAATATAAGAGAGTATATATAAACCTTACAGACGCTTCACCCACAGATCCCCCGATAAAAAAATGAAATGCTTCTCTGTAAGAAAAGGGGGACCCACAAGAATAAATGATAGTGAATTCTTAGGCGGTTAGTTGGAGGATAGGAGGTCTCATCATGAGCCGACCTATCATGATAATGGGTATGTAGAAGTATTAAATTAACATCATATAGTCACCAAGCCAGGGTAGTGGCTCTCAGTTACACAACTGAGAGAAAGGGGATCTCATCACAAGTCAAACTTCTCATTTCTGCAAGGTACTTGTGAGTGACATTGTCATTATTTGGACACCGCACCAGGACAATGACCTTCAACTCATTCCTTAAAACATGAAAGAAACAAATAATGGAAATACGATGGGCTTGGAAAAATTTCAATGCAAACGAAGGTGCTACACACCCTCTACAAAGGAACCCATGAATGTGACACTACAACTCCTTGTATTTCATGAACCCCATGCCCAATGAGTATTGATTGATAAGCACTTCATCTACTTCAAATGGCTTGGAGAGGGATCACTCAGGAAACACTCCTTTACCTAGGGAAAGATCTACCCAATAGGACACTTCGTCAAACCTCCCATATCCAAGCTTGACAAGTTTCATAATGTCATTGAGCACTGACTTGTTCGACCAAGTAATATTTGATGCACATGCTTAGGTCACTCATTTATTGATTTTATTTACTCACCATGATATTATGACTTGAGATGATTGGAGGAATGATTATTTGTCTTTTCATGACCTAATTTGTGGATTATTTTGGAGGAGAAAGCCTAGCTTGGCCTTCCATGGGGCTTCAAGCCCACAGGTTGGATGCAAAGGGCCCACATGCCAGATGAAAGAGGTGTACCTTTGGAGGCCTAGAAGACATCATGGATGACATGATCTAGACCTTACATTCCAAACGTTTTTCCTAGGAGAGGCAAAACGTCACCTTTGGAAGATTGGCATCACCTAGAAGGGATAGGGTTTGGTGGTGAAGTTGTTGTTCATTGACACATGGACGTTTTGAGGAGAAGAATATTTTGACCATGCGAATATGGATTAAATGAGTGACATGTGTCCTTTGGATTTATAAATATGCATCTCTAACTCCAACGACTTGCTCCTAGTGTCAAAACATCCCCTAAAGGGAGGATGCCATCTAACTTTATGGTTTTCTTTTGTGTTAAAGTGAATTTTAAGTGAATTGTTTAATATTGTTTTGTTACAAGGGGTAAGATAAGGGTTTTGGACCCCCTATATTATGTTTTACCCTTGCTAATGTGGACAAACTATGCGAATGACATTTTGTATAAATAGAGATCATAAGATCTCATTTTGAATCATATTTCTCCCATTTGGAGAGGCCTTGGACTGGAATTTTCGCTATCTTTGACTATTTTTCTCGTTTTCTCTTGTGTGTGGCTATCCTTATTGGTTATTAGTTGGTGGAGGTATTCACTATCCTTGGAAGGCTTCTCTCTTTCTATTGTGGTGGTTTATCTTATCATCTTTTCCTTGAATTGGTAAGAAAATTTGCATTGTGTTATCATTTGTGTTTCAAGTCAAGGTTGATTGTTGCTAGAGCTAGGTGGGAAGTATAATGGAATACACCCCCACCTTAGCCTCCATCATAATTTTTCTTAACTAATGTTGATTTAGCAAGGGTTTACTAAGAGAAGTATAAGTGCATACACCCTCTTAGTCTAAACCATAGCTAGGGATACTTTCCTTGGGGAGTAAGAGGATTTACACTCCCAAGGAAGGTTATACCTCTAGATTATTCTTTTCTTGAATCCATTAACCCAACCATTAAAGGAACTTGTAATCACTTGTTTCATTGGAGAAATAAATTGTTTCCTTTGTAAACGTGAAAAGTTGAGGTCTTGAAGTTCTCTCACTAGGATTTTGTTCTTTGAGCCCTAGGCTCTCTTGCCTCATTGAGGTGTCCCCTCTCTCTTACTAAACCTCACTCCTGTTAAAAAAATAACCCTACACCCATAAGGCTATAGAAACCCTAACTGTTCTAATCCTTATAACTCACAAACTAACCCTATATTTAAGCTAAAACTTTTCCCTCATGTTCTACTTTCTATTACGCACTTTTTGGACAATTTTGGGCAACTTTCATTGGTTAATTTTGTTGTTGTAATGCATTGTATGTTACAATCATAAGGATGATAAATTTTACTACGGATATATTGTATGACAACCTTGGATTAAATGTCAAAGTGCATGCTAATCCTTAATAATTTTCTAGTTTAATTCTTATTCTTTCCATTTCACTTATACTAGCTCTTATTGCACTTATTATGGTTTAATAATTGTTGATATATTGATCGATCTGTTGCTGCAAATTAGGAAAAACAAACTTCAATTTCTTGTCCTCGTGACATAATATATGAAAGTGTGGTTTTTATTATGTTTCGATCAAGTACAAACACTTTTACATGTATCCGAAGACTTGGAAACCTTAAACCATCCAGAGACGAGTCATCAAAACCATTTTCCTCTTCCATTATTGAACTTTAGGGGGACACTTGTCTTCCTTACTTTCCATATGTTACGAGGAAAATCTCTCTATGGCTAGGGTTAAACCACAACACATGGAAATGACTACAGAAATCAACTCTAATCTCATATATGCTATATAAGAAAATATGCTAACGAGACAAGATAAAGATCCTACCTCGTCTAGACGTTCAATGAAGTCCACCATTGAGCACTTGACTCAAATAAATACACCTGCAACTTTTCCTCAACAACCAAGAAACACAAGCATATGGTGATAATATATAAAGTTATCACATTCAATAGCATAATCCATAAACATTCATAACAAATATGCCCATGGAATAACAGTTCAAATATTTGCAAGATATTAATTAGATGAGAAAAGAGTATTTCTATTAAAATATAATCAACATAAGTGAATGAATTACAAACTTCCATGTCGGCAAGGTTCGAAACCGAGAAACTAAGTCCCTTCCAGTTGGGTCTCCACCACTTCAATCCTCCACCAAAGGCAAGCTCATATAAGAGAGACAATGAAGTTCTCAATCAAGTAGGGAAGAGCTTGGGGGCTGAACAATGTGTTCAGACTTAAAAGGACAAAGGGATGCAGACTCAATATTAAGTGAATAATTTCTCCAGAGTAAATTTACTCTCAAAGTTGAATTATTCTCCTCTTTTCCATAGCTCGGATTTGGCCCATTTATAGCCTTCAAGTGGAACTAAAGGGTTGAGTTGGAACATTTCCAGTATATGGAAGGTCAAAGATCATGGATCTCATGACATGACATGGAAACCCAACACCATTTTTTAATTTTGGGCACAAAACCTGACGTACGTGGGTTATAGTGGTGCAACCTATGTATACTCATGTTGTACAATAGGTAGGATACGCATATGTGGAAAATTATTGTTTTTAGCTCTAGGATTTGCAAAAAGGGACTTCAAGTCTGCATAGGGAAATGGAAAAAGGCCTTCTGAGAAAATTTGCATAGGGTGAGGCAAATCTTTCTATAATAGATGCCCTCTAATGTGTGAGGTTCGAGGAGTATCTGTGATGGCTGAAATACATTATAATACCCAGAAGTGGAGTAATGGGGACCCAACTAGAAGAACTAGTTTCTCATGAGAATATTACAATCTGTCTGACTTTGCACACATGGATGCCAATTTGAATTACACTGCAGATCAATGTGAAAATATACCAAACAACTATTCATGGCGATGAATACGAAATACAAAGGTGGCTATATGCCAAAGGCTTTCATAGTCACGAACAAGGCCCAATAAAACCAGTCTCAAAATCAATCTGAAGATGTTTGTATACAATGGAGTACAATGTGATCTCCCATGGTCACTGAAGTCACATAGGTACTGGTCCAATGAAAGATAACACCATCTCAGGAAAGATGTGACTATGAAATGATGTCTTCAAGTCCTCTACATGATATTCCAGAGGTGAAAGTCTACATCGTGTGAATAAAGGAGTTGAGGTCGAACACAATGAGACTCTGTTTGATTACCGGTCATTAAGGTATACCGTTAACAAACACGATAGATCCTACTGATAATTAAAGTAGGTATCAAGGAACCAAGTACATTCTTACAAGTGTGAATAAAGGTGTCGAGGTCGAACACTTGAAGAATCCATCGATCAAGAGACATTGATTTATTCCCAACTATTGATGGCAGGAGAACCTACCACTAATGACTACAAGCCTCTAGGTACTCATAGGACTCTAGGTCTCGTTTCCAGAATAGATGGGATGAATTCGATGGAAGGAGACCCACTGAAAGGAGAGTATTGAGGCATCTCTCATCATTCAACACGAGGTACAAATCAGGAGCTTGATTATTTGGAGGAAATCAGATGAAGAACATGTTCATGAACCAACAACCCTGTGCGTATTTCGCATGTACCAGATGCAAGCGGTATACGAAAAAGACCCTTTGAATAGCAGCCAATAAGGAAAACTGCTAACAAAGGCGAGGAAACCACCAATAAGGCTAATGGAATCTAAGACACTACACGAATCCCAATGTGTGAATAGATTTATTGTCATCGAACACAAGGGAAACCACCCAGTTAATGACCAATGATGAAATGTCAACTGTTGGGTTCAAGGTTACCTACCAATGAGGAAAGTAGGACTAGGGTGCACAATAGGAATACAAATTCATGTGATTCAGAGACACACTGAGGGTATGGAAAACATGCAAAGTCAAGAGTTCTGAGGAATGGTCGACATAAGTTTATAGATATCCTTTGAACAAGACAAGATCATGAGACATATGAAAGACTCTGGCAACATGGACTCAATGATGAAACTTTGAGATGCATGAGGCATCAATCAAACTCTCCATAGGGACTGGAAGAGTAACTAGTCAGGGGAGTAAACTCTTTGTAACGAGCTCAGCTTCCTAAGATCATGCTAAACCCGACATTTTCTCGCCTACTGCCAATATAAGATAATATTATTTTCTCGCCCATCTTTTTTTGTTTTTTCATGGTCAAATGAATGCTATGATACAAAGGAGGAAACGAGTGTTGCAAGTAAGCAATCTAGTTCCAGTAGTGGAACATACCTATGATCAATGCAAGGAGGTATGGAAATATCTTATAAAGTATAGCAAACCAATTTATGAAAGTTTTATCACATGTTTCCAGATATCTCACATTCTTCTCAAAATTTTACGATATGAAACATCCTAGAAAATAAGTTATCATGAAAATGCCAAGCTGAATTGAAACTTATTTTGCAACTCTCCCCTTTCAGAATGATATTCAATCTTTTCTCATCTTTGTTTTGTGGAGATGTGGACTGGAGGTTTTGGAACAACCCGCTTGTCATTCCGCAATCAACCCGACGCTGACATGTAGTCCTCAATGGAAACCGCGGTTTGGATTGCGGGACCACCCTTCAAAATTATCCCCTACGCAACTTCAAATTCCACAATTCTTCG
The DNA here is from genome assembly GCA_009831015.1 of Picea engelmannii. Taxonomy (NCBI): domain Eukaryota; kingdom Viridiplantae; phylum Streptophyta; class Pinopsida; order Pinales; family Pinaceae; genus Picea; species Picea engelmannii. Next base: position 1,231,617 of record ML777574.1, read on the forward strand.
TGGCCATTGATTCTGATGGATCGTGATCAAATTTACTAGTGCCCGCTCTAATTTATTTCTTCACCAAATTTAACTGCTTTGTTCCTTTTTTAACCTTCCATTCAATATTTTTTTTTTTTTTTAATTGATATATGTCGTCACTCTTGCGATGCTCTTCCTAAGTTGTCATTCATGTGACGATTGTCCTCAATTGTCTCTCTTGCGACAATATTCCTCGGTTGTCGTTCCTACGATGATATTCCACAGTTTTCGTTCTTGAGACGATTGTCCTAGGTCATCTCTCTTGCGATGATTTTCCTAGGTTGTCTCTCTTGAAATTATCTTCCTCAATTGTCATTCTTGAGACGACTGTCCTAGGTCGCCTCTCTTGCGACGATTTTCCAAAGTCGTTTGTCTTGTGATTATCTTCCTCAGTTGTCATTCTTGCGACGATTGTCCTAAATCGTCTCTCTTGTGATGAGTACATAGGTTGTCTCTCTTGCGATGACCTTAGTAGGTCGTCTCTCTTGTGATGACCTCCGTAGGTCGTCTCTCTTGTGAAATTATTCCAGGTTCATCACATGTTTGACAGGATATGATGCGACATTTGAGGGGGTCAAGATTCGTCGCACTCTCCATGACATAATGTCACAAGAGCGTCAAAATGGCCATCGCAAAATGACCCAAATTTACTAGTGTGTTGAGTGTTATGTGTACCCTTATTCCCTCACCCCATTGATCTTGAGCCCTACTTAGGGATTCCATGAGGAAGAGCCTACTAAACTAAAGGCAGGAACTGGGCAGCAGGTTTGAATAAAGTTTTCTTCCAAACGTCTTACAAGTCATGTAAGATAAGGTAACGTTACCTTAAAGCACTATTTGTTTCACCCAGTAAGCCATAATACTAGACTATATGGGGTGTGGCGGAGCCTCAAACAATCGCTCTACAAGTGATAACCTTCTATTTATTCCCTCAAACCGGGTCCTGAAAGGCCCTTTACTTATTTCCTTTCCCTTTGGGAAAGCACCACACCAGCTGGCTTCTGAGAGGAACTAGGCCTTGCTCCATGAGGTATAGGTTAGGTATTATGGTGAGTATCATTTCAATATTTGAGGCATTTTGAGTATGTTGTATCTTAGACTACTTTAGATTTCATGACATATGCTTGGAAATTATGCCTTTTTCCATGTTTCATCTTGGTGGTTGACAATGTGCCCTAGTAAGTGATCTTCCTCAGGAATGGGTTTGCTACTAGGAACTCCCTTGAAGATCCATCGTACCATTACCAACCATACTTACCACTTTCCATCACCTAAAACTCCCCATTTCCTTGTCTCTTGGGATTTTAGGGTGTATTGACCCAAGAGGGGGTTGTCCCTCATTTCATGGGAATAAGGAGATGAAGGCCCATAGTGATTTTTGTTGGCTAAGAAGATAAAATCCTATATATAAACCTTCCAGATGCTTTGCCCAGGGATCCCTTGAGAAAGCAATGAAACGTTTTGTTGGGCACGAGATATGATCATTTTTATAATGGTTATTATACATTTTTGCCGCATGTACATATATGTTTTGCACGTTTTGAAGGAGCTTTTTGAATAGTTTTATGATAAAATGGTATAATCGACATGAGGTACGTGTAATTCATGTTTTATGAGTAAATCAAGTTTAATTCATCATGTTTTATGGTTTCCAAGAGTTAATTCATGTTTTTCTTATGTTACAAGGCAAAATGCACCATGTTTCCAGTTCCGACACTTGATCTGGCACTCGTTCCAGCACTTGTTTCGGTACCCGATCCGACACTCGTTTCAACACCCAGTATTGCACAAAAACGCAAGGCGAGTTGGAGGTTATGGTATTGGCGGTCAATGGTGGACAAATCAGGCACATGGGTTTTGTTTATCATCGCCCCCTCCAGCTACTAAGCTCAAGACAACTCGATTTCAGTTGTCCAAAGAGGGCGATTATTGGCTTCCTCCGTTTTGTTAGTTATGGCCACATTTATTGTAATTTTCCGAATTTAGAGGTGGTTCGACCCTCCTGTAGTTGACCACCTGGGTTGTAATCTTATAAATACCGATAGGATGGTCATTAGATTGTTAACCAAGTAGCATAAGCATTAGAATTGCCAGAAACTCATTTTTACTCTGTTTTGACATTTCACATTGCCAAAATTATGCCAGAACTGCGTTTTCATGTTTTCATGGTGAATTCGGCCTATTGAAATTCATGGTGTGCTTGTAGAAGGTAGCCACGACTTGCTGAGGGGGGCACCAGCAGTCTGGTGATTGTATTTATGTTTTTTATGCAATTTCTTAATTTAACTACTCTTTCTTATTTCTTGTACGTGTGTGTGTTTTTTATCTAATTGATTAATTTGTTGTAGCTTAATTGTCTTGCTTTTATTTTGCAGGTTAGATGATGATATGTGTTAGCATGTATTAGTTTTGTAGATTAGGAACAAACTTGCAAGTTTCTACACTAACCCTGTGTGCAGTTAGACATTAAATCATACTTTCTTTTATGATTTTATAGTCTAGTTTAAAACAGATTTTTAATTAGATAAAACGGAGTTTTAACTTGGGTTTCTTTGACAGGGATGTTGATGGATGGATAGATTTAATTCCCATTCTTAGTTATAGTTTGCTTACTTTAGTTTTAGATAGATTTCATTTTCTTCGTTATTGGTTAATGTAATTGTCAATTTACTTCTTGATATCATAGTTTA
>ML777574.1:1240666-1256863 GCA_009831015.1 Picea engelmannii
GTGGTTTTTCACGTTTAGAGAGTCTAAAAAGAACTTAAATATGACTCCATGGGTGACTTTTTCATAAATTTAGTCTCCCAGGTACGAAAAAAGTATAAAACAATACAGGGGATAACTCTTCTAGTCATGCTTTACTAGAGTATTCATTTTTCGTAATTAGTCTCATGAGGCCGAAAAAGAGATAAAATACCACTCGAAAGACACCCTTTCAAACCTTTTAACGAGTCTGAAAGGAAGCAAGATCACTCGAAAATCTTTTCATGTTTAGGGAGTTTGAAAAAAGCTTAAAGGAGACTCTAAAGAGTTCATTTTTCATATATATTTTACGAGTCTAAAAAAAGAGATAAAAGTATACTTGGTAACCTATTCTCATGTATTAACGAGCACAAGAAAGAACAAATACTAAGCTCTTTCTATAAAAGATTACTATGTTATGATGGGAATGATCCCCAATCGAGGATCACTCCTAGCAGCATGTCTCTCTAGAGGTGTTTTTCTCCCAACTTGTGTGATAGAAGCTAGTGGCTTCACTCCAACATGATGTCTAGAGGCTGTAGACCTGCCCCCCAAGCGTCATTTTCTACGACTCTTCTTCTTTCCTTGTTTAGGCTTCTAGTTACTAATAGGAACATTTTCAAGAAGCAGAGGAAAAGAAGGTTCAAGTATTCGATCATGTTTGAGCATTGATTCGAATGGAGGGGGTTTTGTTTCATTTTTGAATGATCTCGATAGACACAATGAAATATGCTCATAAGCATCTCTTTAATTTTTTAATGAGCTTGACACAAGAAAATAACTATGCTCATAAAGACCAGGTACTACCAAAGGATCAGATGATTCTAGGGATTGTTGCACCTGAGTCGAAATCATATTTATCATGGCAACTGACGAGGTGGCAGGAGTAGGTAAAGTAAAAACCCCCATGAGCAAGGAATCCTTAAGGATCCCTACTCCCACACTCTCAAGACTATACTTTCCTAGAAAAGGGACATTATTTGCTACAACATTGTGGATATCTGGAGTTATATATTCAATTTGATCAACAGTGATAATTTTTCCTTGATGGGGAAATTGTAAAATATGAAACACCGAAGATGTGACGACAGTCATCGCATAGTACCAACTACGATCAAGTAATAGATTAAATTGATCCAGGTGGAAATCGGTGGCCACCCACCTATTCCACTATCTCAAAACATGGGTTTCCACCTTGGCAATTTCTCTACGGTTTTTTAGGTCTTGAACTTTCGGGGTTGTTTTGAGGCCCTAAACGACATTTTTTGGGCATGACAACACCTAGTTGATAATGGAATCCATGGTCTAAGTTGAATAGAATATGTACTCCTCGATTATACCTTTCCGACGAGATATAGAACACCCAAAACAAAGATAGTGTGCAAAAGTTATGCCCTTGGGAAGTTGATGTACCAATTACCCCCATCGGGGCCCGCAAACCTTTTGGTATTTCATCTTTTGGAGTTAGGGTGTTGGATTTTATTTATGTTAAAAATTGCTCCAGAGCCTCATTTTAAACATCATCATCTTCTTGCAAATGAGCGTAGCCATCACATCTCTTCTCGGAGATAAGATACCACCATTCTAGCGAGTCATTCACTCTGTAATTTTATAGTTTATGTGCATTCTCTCATTAATAAAAATTGTGCATTATTGTATATATGTGTTTATTGAAATATTTGTGTGTATCTCACAATATCTTTTCATATTTCATTGTTATATCTCCACCTTCATTTCGTTCTCAAAATAATCTAGATCAATGGTATCAGAGCAAGTTGTTCATTGTTGTTTCTTGGCGCGTGTCCTTGACAAGGTCGGGGTACAGAGACTTGGGTATCGATCTAGTTTCCCTTGAGGAAAAATTCTCTTGTCAGCCTAAGTGGCCTCCCATGGTAGAAGAAAAGAGAGACGTGGGAGCATAATATCCCATCAAGGTGTTTCTCATAAAATCCCTCACGCAACAGAGGAACGATATGTTGGAGAATTTTCCCAAATCCTTCAATGATTATCGACAATAATAGGCGTGTCTTTGTCAAGCAGTCTCTTTGGAGATGCTACTCCATTCAAGATACAAGTTAATTTTGATATTCCCGTATTTGAAGGTCAGATTGATGCAAATGATTTGGAAAAATGGTTAAATTTGCTAGAAGCTTATTTATTTGTTCACATTTTTTCCAACAGAGAAAAGATCACCTTTGCACTCCCCAAGGCTCTTCCCCATGTCTGCAAATTCACAAAATAATCCCTAACTCACAGAACAATCAACCTCAAGACAACCAGTCAAATCCATGGGAAAATAATGGAAACATGAATACGAAGAAGGACAATGGGAAGTGGTGCTACTTCCAAAAAATACCTTGGCACAACACCGATGAATTTCGCTCGAAACAATCATTGGTATCTGAGCTCAAAGAAACAGAGTCGAGCCCCAACTCAGACTCTAATTCAGAAAATAATAAAAGGAGATAAATAATTGATGCAGATCCCACTGCTACTTTCGCGACCACAACAATACAACCAGAAGAATTAGAGGATCCTGAGGAGGGGGGGCACCTTTTCCATTCACAGATGTGGGTGAAGGAGACCCCATTGCATTTTATTTTTGATAGCGGAAGCCAGAAGAACCTTATCTCAGAGAGGTCTTCAAGCGGTTGGATTTTCTGACAACACCACACCCATAGCCATACAACATCGGATGGCTCTATCAGGGATGAGATCTTCGTGTCAACCAGCAGTGTCGTCTCTCATATAGCATCAAGCCCTTTAGGGATAAGGTATTTTGTGATGTTCTACTAGTCTAGCCATATATGTGGAGGCTTCATGTTGTTTATGAGTCTCGACCTCGTAGCATCATTTTTACTCGGGGGTTTATCCCTACACGATACCATAGGTAGTTTCGACTATTGTACCGACAAAATAATGTCGCAAAGTAATATCTCATACCACAAAGTTTAGCCTCTTCACAACCTGTTCATAAGAGAAGGACACTGCAACCACTGAAGCCTCATCCCAAGACCCTTCTATCCAACAGAATAAGATCAACAATATTGTATAAGATCACCAAGGTATTCCTACTGCACCTACGGGGGTGCCTCCACAATGCTCACTCAAACTAAGTTATGATAAATCCCTTCATATTTTTCATGTTGCATCTTCACTAACAAATTCCTCCCGCACTCAAGAAGATCATGCAGCCATATTGGTTAAACAGATCCAACCCCTCCAATAAGAGGTTCATAACATCCTTCAACAGGCTAAGCAGGGCAGCTTCTTCAACAAGGCAAGCAACTCACCAAGGTTCAAATTCAGAAAAATCTTCCCCGGGGACTTGATGCAATGAAGACCATTGCTTCCTAAGGGGGGAGTATTGATCCAGGAGGAAATCAGTGGCCACCCACCTATTCCACTAGCTCAAAACATGGGTTCCCACCTTGGTTGTTTCTCTACAGTTTTTCAAGTCTTGAACTTTTAGGGTTGTTTTGAGGCCCTATATGACATTTTTTTAGGAATGAAAACGCCCAATACATATTGAAAGGCATGGTTTGGTATGAACAGAATTTGTACTCCTCAGCTAGACCTTTTTGACAAGGTATAGAATGCCCCAAACAGAGATCGTATTCAAAAGTTACGCCCTTGGGAAGTTGACGTACCAACTACCCCCATCGAGGCCTGCAAACCTTTTGGCGTTTCATATTCCATGGATAGGGTTTTGGATTTATTTATGTTAAAAAGGACTCTAGAGCCTCATTGTAAACATCATCATCTTCTTGCAAATGAGCGTATCCATCACATCGCTTCTCAGAGATAATCTATCACCATTCTAGCGAGTCATTCACTCTGTAATTTTACAGTTTCGGTACATTCTCTCATTAATAAAAATTGTGCATTACTCTATCTTTGTGTTTATTGCAATATTTATGTGTATCTCGCAATATATTTGTTTATTTCATTGGTATATCTCCACCTTCATTTCATTCTCAAAATAATCTGGATCTGTGGTATCAAAGCAGGTTGCTCATTGTCGTTTCTTAGTGCATGTCCCCGACAAGGTCAGGGTACAGAGAGTTGGGTATCGAGCTAGTTTCCCTTGAGGACAAATGATCTCGTCAGACCAAGCGAGCTCCCATGGAAGAAGAAAAGAGAGACGTGGGAGTAGAAGATCCCATCAGGGTGTTTCTCGTGGAAGTCCTCACGCAACAAAGGAACAAGATGTTGGAGAATTTTTCCCAAATCCTTCAACGATTGTCGACAATAATAGGCGTGTTTGTTGGAATAGGGGCAGACCCAGGGTTCAATGCTCAAGAGCGTACCAAAAAAACCCTAACTATCGGCCCTTTCAGCAACACCTACAAAGCAGATGAAGTCTCACCTGAGGTAGAGGCAGGGGTGGTTGCAGGACTCAGATGTCTGCAACCTTAGCTGGGACACTGATCTATGATTATATATTTTACATGGCACTTAGCATAGATCATTCATCAATATTTAACCCATATGGTACTTTGCAGATAACACAGAGCATCGTAGTGGATACTTATACTAAATACGGTTCAGTACTTAGCCACAAAACATAGATTAGATTCAACAGATCAAGCACTAAATATCTTATATATCAGATCTAACATTCATTCTTATATCGTAAGCACAGAGCATAACCAGATCTACTTAATCATAGAAAGCACTTAGCCAAAAGGAAACAACACTTAGGTCAAATCATAGAGCACATTACACAGAGTTACCGTGGTTCACCCCCACTCTGGGGCTACGTCCATAAAGTCTTCTTCTTTATATTATCTCGGTCAAGCAGTTACAGCACGGAGCCTCAATGACCCTTACTTCGCACAGGAAAAAACATCTACGCAACTCGCTAGATCCTTCTTCCTTTCACTTCAACACAAAGCTATGACAACTTGCACTTAGCTTCTCAATATCATGCACAGAGCACTTCAATATACATACGATCACAGAGATCCAGTACTAGCACTAAGCCTTTATCTATACATCACATAGATGTACTACATTACTCTCTTCTCTACTACTATCTCCTCTACTTACATTGCCTATTTATAGATTACAAAATGGGCCTAAGCATGGGTAAACCCATGGGCCGACATCCCTTTCCCATTACATCAACCCAAAACCCTAAAATGGACCCAAAAATAGGTCTTGCTTCCTTAATTTCCACTTCGCGTTGTGCTCCATCCTTGGAAAGTTGTCGTAGTCCCAAAAACGATCAAATATGACCAAGTATTCTTCAAAACTTGGTCAAGGGCCAACAGGCCCCCAACACTCACCTGTGACTCGTCCCGAGTCACTCAGGTCTGATCAATTCAACTTCGAATGCCTTGAGCTTGGCTCGAGATGGTTCGACCTATTGCAGTGCGACAGCCTCTTGTTCCATAAATTCTTGGATTACTATGTCATTGAGTAGTCCTTCCAGGCGTTGTTCTGCAGTGATGACAATCTGTTTTGCTCAAATTTTATGCCCCCTAGTTCTTCGTCATCACCTCCCTTTGCAGGTTAGAGAGAAGTAGTCTTCGTCGATGTGTTGTGGATATCTTGAACTTCCACATCCTTCTTAGTCTTGCGTGGTCCAGGTGTATCTGGCATAGCTTCAAGGATATCCACATCGGACATCTTTGTGGTGTTTGTTGCAACAAGGAGGTCTGTCGAACATTCCTTGGTAATCTCCTCCAAGTCATCTTCTGTCAGCTTGTAATATGACTGGAGTTTTTGTTTTTGCTCATCCTCGCACGCTGTGATATAGGTGAAGTGACGGTCTGCACTGAATTTCATCAAAGGTCTAAACCTATGAAGTCTGTTGGGTGTGATGCGCGGTGTATACTAGATGGCATTATTCAATTGAGTGTAGTAAGCATGGAAGACGGAATACCACTGTTTGTTCATGTCGCTGGAGTACCACAGCATACAGAACTTCGTATCCAGTGGTTCAAAGGGTTCGATCTCCAGAAAAGTGGCTCCCTCGAGCAGTTCCCAAGTGATGAAAATGATGAGTATGAGCAACCAGATAAAGTGGAACTCATACCCTTGGTCCTGCGCTTGTCTACAGTCAAGCTCTAGCTGATTTATAAGGTACTTTTCCCAGTTCATTTGTAGTCCCTCCGCGCACTTCCCTGCGAGGCCAACTACAAATTCGGTCACCTGTGTGGGTCTGTTCTTGCGGACTAACTTCCCTGAGACCAGCTAGAAACCAAATCACATTGTTGCATTCTCAATGGAGGCTACCTTGTAACCTCGCGTGCCTTTCTCTAGATCACCATATGTGTCTTTTATTCGTTGGGTGAGAGCGCGATCTGCGGTCTTTCCAGGGTAAAATTCCTCCAGGTTAGGGCCCTGCATGCTTAGCCCAGTGATCTTATTGATCAGAATCAGATCCACAGTGATGCGACGGTCCAACCATAAGTATCCTCTGTGGTAGTAGGACAACAACAACCTGATGCATGCATTTACTTCTTGATTCCTCCCGAAATGTGTAATCTGCGTTATGTTGAGGAGGGTTGACTGTGCGAGGTTATGGGTCCATTGTTGCAGGACAATCTTCAGGTACTTTCCTTTTGTAATATTCAAGTACTTGTGCAGGGCTAGCATACAATAAACCTTGCGATCTCCAAGGTTAAAATCACTAAATTTCATTGTGGTGAGCTTCTCCTGGTCAGCATGAACTACGCGTGCCCCTTTCGGGAGGTACGCGGTGACCACAGCATAGTCGAAGTCTCTGGGTACAATATCTCAATTCATTTTTCTCCTTAGTGGTGGGATATATTTAGGCAAGATGCTTGGGATCATCTTCATAGTGGCGAAGTCGTTTCCGAGATTAGATAGTCTTTCTGAAGGCGGTCAGGATGGTCATGCTCGAGCAGTGGAGGGAGAAGTTGGCAGTGCTCCCGAGGATGATGCTTGTACACCTGTAGACATTCCGCACTCTGACATGACTCTTTCAGTCATTAAATCAATTAGAACTTCTTCAACAATTTTCTCAGTAGCGCTGAGCTCGTCCGACATACAAACTTGGGTCAGCTAGCTCGGGTGCAAAAGGAAGTCAAAGACTACAGTGAATAGTAAGGGAACAAGGAAATGATCTTAGGGTAAGTAAATCTTAGGGTTCGTGCTCAAATTCTCAGTTAGCAAAACGTATTCTTGGTGTGTGGCGCGATTAGTTAAGTAGGAAATCTCAGCAACAGTCTTCTTGCAACGGACATGGGGCCTTCATTAAATCTATTCTATCTATTTTGGTGCTATCCAACGGTCTATTGGTAACCCATAACTTCTTTTCGATCCGTTCGGGGTGGCAGTCAAATGGGTATATCGGTTCCAACGACTATATTTCTTCATCGTGGATAAGTATTCTATGTCGTTGTTCTGATATCTCGGTGAAGCTCCAATTCTACAATTCTTCTTTCTGTGAAGTGTCCTCTAGAACCTCTTGTAACCTTACAGTATTAGCCCTTTTCTTTCTTAACTTTCTAGCCTTCTTCCCAGTGAGCTTCGTCTCAATGATGCTTTTACCATTCTGATGCTTATCTTCTGTGGTCTTAGCTACTTCGCCCTGTTGAAAGTCTTTCCTAGGGTTCCTTGATAATACTTATTATATATCAAAAATAGGTAACTCGATCTTCTGCATATCCTCAAGTGTTCTCTTAGCTTCGACATCGGAGTTTCTAATATTAAATATCTGCAATCTGTTCTTCTGTTCTTCAATCAAGTGCGCGATCCTTCTGGTCATAAAGTCTTTTAACTCTTGTTTCTTTTGTTCCAAAAATTTTTCTTCCTCTTTTCGTCTGGCTTGTTCTCTATCAATCAAAGGTTTTCCTATGAGCATGGTAAACAGGGCGATGTCTTCAAAAAATTTAATAATCTCAAAGTCTTCCTCTATCGAAGTTCCATTGACAGTCATAGGTATCCGGGTGAGCCTTCCACATAGGTTTACTAGATTTCCTTTGAATAAACGTGTTCCTCCTAGGGAAGGGATCATGGCAGGCTTTCCTATAGCTTCCCAAGTTCTTTCTGGCATAATGTTCACTTGTGTCTCTTCGTTAAGAATACAGTCAATGTCGAAGTCCCCTATTCTTTCTTCGATTTTCTCCTTTTCCTTGAAGATATCTGATAACCTAACATGTCGGTGATCATTCAAGGTGTCTTTCGTCTGTAGAAATATCTTTTCTGATTCTTTCTGGGTGTCCGCTATAATCTTGGTCTCTTGATATCCTTCAGGGTTTGCTTGCTCCATATTCAGCTTCTCAAGTCTAGCAATCATTCTAGGTCAATCCAACACTTCATGGTCCATAGCCTTACAACAGAGGCAACTAGGTTTTCTCCCAGGGCATTCCTTAGCAAGATGTTCCGGTCTTCTGCAGCTATAACAGAGGGTTAATCCTCTCTTTCATTTAAATGTTCCCCAACTTATTATATATTGCGCACCAGGATCATGGTAGCTAACCTGCATTAAAAAACTCTTTCTAGGATCTTGCATCCACTTGTTAGTCCAGACATTCTTTCGATGCATAGGTATAACATACCTATCATTATACTTATCAGATCTATTCATATCAAACTTTCTTTCATATATTAATGCCCTAGTTTTGAAGCTAGGACAGAATCTATCAAACATACCTAGATCCATGCTTTAGAAACAAAAAATTTCACTTATCTTACTTCTACAAAGCACAAAGCTTTCAGATCTAAAAAAAATTGACTATTCTTACCGTTATTTTGACTATTCTTACTGTTTTCAGAGCACAAAGATTACAGATCTTACCTCTTTTATGCAGATATGACCTTTTTCTTTCAGAAATTTCCACTTTTACCTTTCTTAGAGCACAGATCGTTCAGATCTTTCTTATTTTCTTCAGTATTAGCCTCTTGTCTTGCAGATCTGGATTCTTTCCTTCAGATCTAACCTTTCTTTCTCGGCACAAAGCTTCATAGGTCGGGTAAAAATCGGTGCACTAGGGAAACAGATCTATGCACAGAGCTTTCTTTTGCACAAAGTTTCTTTTTCCTCAGTTCCCAGCAATCACAGTTTTTGTCCTAGCAACGGAACCATTTGTTGGCATAGGGGCAGATCCAGGGTTCAACGCTCAAGAGAATACCAACAAAACCCTAACTACCAGCCCTTTCGGCAACACCTACAAAGCAGATGAAGTCTCACCCGAGGTAGAGGCAGGGGTGGTTGCATGACTCAAATGTATGCAACCTTAGTTGGGACACTAATCTGTGATTATATCTTTTACAGGGAACTTAGCATAGATCATTCATCAATATTTAACCCATACGGTACTTCGCAGATAGCATAGAGCATCGCAATAGATACTTATACTAAAGATGGTTCAGTACTTAGCCACAAAACATAGATTAGATTCAACAGATCAAGAACTAAATATCTTATATATCATATCTAACATTCATTCTTATATCGTAAGCACAGAGCATAACCAGATCTACTTAATCACAACAAGCACTTAGCCAAAAGGAAACAACACTTAGGTCAAAGCACAGAGCACATTACACAGAGTTACCATGGTTCACCCCCACCCTGTGGCTACGTCCACAAAGTCTTCTTCTTTATATTATCTCGGTCAAGCAGTTACAACACGGAGCCTCAATGACCCTTACTTCCCACAGGACAAAAGATTTACGTAGCTCGCTAAATCCTTCTTCATTTCACTTCAACACAAAGCTATGACAACTTGCACTTAGCTTCTCGATCTCATGCACAGAGCACTTCAAGATACATCTGATCACACAGATCCAGTTATAGCACTAAGCCTTTAGCTATACATCAAATAGATGTATTACATTACTTTCTTCTCTACTACTATCTCCTCTACTTACATTGCCTATTTATAGATTACAAAATGGGCCTAAGCATGGGTAAACCCACGGGCCGACATCTCTTTCCCGTTACATCAACCCAAAACCCTAAAATGGACCCAAAAATAGGTCGGGCTTCCTTGGCAAGCTGTCGCAGTCACAAAAACGGTCAAATATGACCAAGTATTCTTCAAAACTTGGTCAAGGGCCAACAGTGTCTTTGTCAAGAAATCACTTTGGAGACGCTACTCCATTCAAGGCACAAATTAATTTTGATATTCTCATATTTGAATGTCAGATTGATGCAGATGCTTTGGAAAAATGGTTAAATTTGCTAGAAGGTTATTTCTTTATTCACAATTTTTCCGACAAAGAAAAGATCACATTTTCACTCCTCAAGGCTCTCCCCCATGTCAAACATTGGTGGGAAACTTAGTGGGAGAAAAATTCCACAGAGGAGTCTGGAATATTTTGGGTCAAGCCCACTTAGAATTTTTTTATGGATGTGGTCAAGGATCAATATTAATTTGTGGGAAACTGTGATGACCAATACATGAGATAGACCATGCTACATCAAAAGCAGGACCAAATAGTGTCAGAGTTCACAAATACCTTCCATATCTTGCGCACCAACTTGGGTATCAAAGACTCTGAGTGGTATCTGGTTCTAAAATACCGCGGGGCTATACACAGGTACATCCAAACCGAAATGGAGTTTCTATACATATCATCACTGGGAGCCGCTTATAGATGTGTTGTCAAAATCGAAAAGAAATTTAAGCAGCAGACTAAGAAGGAATTTGGGTCTGCAAATACGCAACAACCAAAGTATGGTAAAGGCATCCCTAACTCACAGAACAGCCAACCTCAAGACAACTAGTCCAAGCCATAGGAAAAGAAGGGCAATGGGAAGACGAAGAAGGACACTGGGAAGTGGTGCAACTTCCACAAAATCCCTTGGCACAACATCGATGAATGTCGCTCGAAACAATAATTGGTAGTTGAGCTCAAAGAAAAAGAGTCAAGCCCCGACTTGGAATCTGATTCATAAAAATAATAAAAGGAGACAAACAATTTATGCAGATTTCATTGCTACTGTCGCGACTACAAAAATACAACCAAAGGATCCTGAGGAGGGGGAGTGTCTTTTCCATTCACAGATGTGGGTGAAGGGGACCCCGTTGCATTTTATTTTTGATAGTGGAAGCCAAGAGAACCTCATCTCAGCATATTTCTTCAAGCAGTTGGATTTATCGACAACACCACACCCACAACCATATAACATTGGATGGCTCCTCCAGGGATGATATCTTTGTGTCAGCCAATAGTGTTGCATGTCATACGACATCAATCCCTTTAAGGATGAGGTATTGTGTGATGTTTCCCCACTAGAATTTTGTGATGTTATATTAGGCCAGACATATATGTGGAGGCATCATGTTGTTTATGAGTCTCAGTCCCGTAGAATCATTGTTACTATGGGGGGTCAACCCTACAAGATACTAGAGGTAGTTCTGACTATTGTACCGAAAAAACAGTGTCGCAAAGTAATTTCTCATACCGAAAAGTTTAGCCTCTTCACAACCTGGTCAGAAGAGAAGGAAAATGCAACAACTGTAGCCTCGACCCAAGACCCTTTTATCTAGCATAAGCATATAAACAATATTGTAGAAGAGCACCACGATATTCCTACTGCACCTATGGGGGTGCCTCCACACTGCCCACTCAAACCAAGTTATGATAAATCCCTTCATGTTCTTCATGTTGCATATTCACCAATAGAGTCCTCCCACACTTAGGAATATCATGCAGCTAGATTGGCTAAAATTATCCAACCCCTCCAACAACAGGTTCATAACAGCCTTCAACAATCTAACCAGGGCAGCTTCTTCAGCAAGGCAAGAAGCTCACCAAGGTTCAGATTCAACAAAATCTTCCCCAGGTACTTGACGCAATGGATAACATTTCTTCCTAAGGGGGCAAGATTGATCTAGGTGGAAATTGGTGGCCACCCACCTATTCCACTAGCTCAAAACATAGGTTTCCACCTTGGCAGTTTCTCTATGGTTTTTTGGGTCCTGAACTTTCGTGGCCATTTTGAGGCTAAACGACGTTTTTGGGGAACAAAAACACCCAAATAAAATTAAAAGGCATAGTTTGGGACAAATAGAATATGTAATCCTCGGCTATACCTTTTCGACGAGGTATAGAACGCCCCACATGGATATTGTATGCAAAAGTTACGCCCTTGGTAAGTTGACATACCAACTACCCCCATCGGGGCCCACAAACCTTTTGGCGTTTCATCTTCCGGGGTTAGGGTTTTGGATTTTCTTTATGTTAAAAACGACTCTAGAGCCTCATTGTAAACATCATCATATTCTTGCGAATGAGCATAGCCATCACATCTCTTCTCAGATATAAGATGCCACCATTCTAGTGAGTCATTCACTCTGTAATTTTACAATTTTTGTACATTCTCTCATTAATAAAAATTGTGCATTATTGTATCTCTATGTTTATTGCAATATTTTTGTGTATCTCACAATATCTTTGTATATTTCATTATTATATCTCCGCCTTCATTTCATTCTCAAAATAATCTAGATCATTAATCGAGGGGCGCGTCAATCACTTCGATATCGACCGAAATGCTTTTACCCTTCAATGTCACAGCGAAAGATTACAAGAGTCCATGAGGTTGGAAACCACGTCCATCAAATGCTTTCAGGGTGGTAGGAGAAAGGGTAAGTTTAGGAGAACCAAGGGCTCTTCAACAAGGCGAAGACATGACACAGGTGGAGGCTCCCTCATCCAAAATAGTGTGATGGATGTTCTTCCCACCAACCGAAATTTGAATTTGGAATTATAGGTGGTGTGAGAGCATCTCCTTAAAATAATCCAAATTAAACATAATCATATTTGACTCCTCTACATCCATAGCTCCAATGGCTGACAACAGGGTTCTACCTTGACTTGGACAGTGTCGTAGAACTTCAAGGGTTGGCATAGTACAAGGCGCCTATTCTAAATCTTCAATGATGTTGTAGTTTTGGGAGGTGCATGGATTTGGATTAAATGTCACTTTTTGAATTGCACTCTTGGGCGGGCGGAACACTGCGTCAGAAATTGGCTTCTCAATCTGAAGAGGAGTGGAATATGGAGGAGGAGTGGATGTGGAGGGTTGATCAATATCCTTTCCATTAGCATGATCACTTGGAGGAGTGTCATAAGTATTTTCTCAAGTTGTTATGTTAATCGTCTTAAACATATACACCTCAGAGGCGCTTGAAGAAGCATCCCCATGGTGGGAATGACCTATGTTTCCCCCTCGCGGAGGGGCAGAGTTTTGTGCAACCAAATGTTGTTGTTGAACCGGTTGGGAGGTACCCTTCATAAATTTAGCGACTTCCTCATGATGAGGTAAATCTTTCGTGTAGCATTCTTCCTCACAGATTATGCAAGGAAACTTAGCCTTCCTATTTGGTTGAGTATTAACAGTCTTTGTAGTGTCCTGTTGGTCAGAAGATTTCTTGGATTTACCCTTGTTTTTCTTCTTACCTCTTGGTTTTTGAGATGAAGTGGATTGGACCGCATTCACCTCAGAGGTTTGAGCAGGAGCGGAAGTAGTTTTGGTGTTTGAAACAGAAATAGGTTTTGATGATCTGAAAATGAAAAAGGTTTGTGTATACAAATTTTGCAAGTGGAAAATGTATGTGTCTTAGGAAATTGGATCAAGTTGCAAGCACATAAAACTTAATGAGTTTTTTACTTAAAATGAACAACATAAAAAGACATAAACAACCATCAAAATAAGAAAATAACACAACAAAATGATAGAGTTCACCCCTCTCTTGGGCTACATATCCTAGTCCAACTTCCAATGGATCATTTTCATTATATGCTCAAAGTATTAAAATCAGTACTTTACAATGCTTAGAATGCAAAATAGATGGCTTCAATGGCTCCAGAATGTCCAAAAACCCTAACTGGGCTCTTCCTGCACCTGGTTTGGCTAAAAACTGAGAAAAATACACTTCCTGCAAGTTTTTCCCAATAACTTGTTGTCTATGCTCGCCAAAATGCACCTCTATGTGAATGAACCTGGCTCTGTGTGTTTTCCGGTGCCTAAACCTGGCATGCACGCCATTCTGAAAATAGGGCAAAAATGTCGCATGGTTCGGGAGGATAAGCGCCTTTCCTAGCGGAGATTATGGTCGCGTGGCCCCATGTGGTTGGGCGTCAACCTAACTTCCACACCCGTCGGCTTGACTATTGGATCCCCGCGCTAAACCTTCCATGCCGCTGCGCCAAAGGTCATATGGTAATTTGTTGTATACTGTGATCAAGGGTTGGGGCTAAGCCACGTCCCTTTTCCGCCCGAAATGAACTATAATTTAACTTTAAATATAAGTTGTGACCTTAAGGGTTAAGAATCATGTGGTAGGTGGGATGGTGCCCTGCCTACGCGAAGACTCTCCTCTTTCCAGAGGTCTCGGGTTCAACCCCTGCAGACTCCAACAAACATTTAAACCACAACATGAGGGTGTCACGTGGAATACCTTGGCTAGGCCACGTGGAACCCTTTCATTTGCCTTCAAACATGCCACGTGTCGACCAAGGATTGTTCCATGTATACCATGCGCAGTCATCCTACCATGTCACCACCTGCCCAGTTAGCATGTATGTTCGTACAGTCAGCTACCACGTGGCTTGTACAGACTGTATAGTCATCATTTTTGTTTCTTGTTTGGGAAAATGAACAGAAGCGATATCTCTCTCATACAAATCTATTTGATCTCGTTCAAGTTGCAATAGGATCATGAGGAAGAGATCTACGCAATGAATCTAGTTTAGAGCAATTTCGATCACTTTGAGTTTTGAGCCTTTTTTTTATCCCCTGGATCACTCCTTCCCATTGGGAAGCTTTTGGACCTCCAAAATACTACTTTCAGTCAATATGAAGATGAGGGTACAGTTCCCTCACCTTTCTGACCTCAATCCATTTAGCTTTTCTTGGATTTGTGCCTTTGAGACCAACACGAAGGTACTCCACATTCCCTCGTTTTGAAGTTCTTATCTTTATGTCAAGGATTGTATCTGTATGCAATTCTGAAAGATATTCTGGAAAGAAGTCATCTATGGAAGGAATTTGAACATGATCTCCTTGATCATCAATCAAAGGAGGCTCATACAATCTCAAATTCTCAACATTAACAACTGCATACATTTTCATATAACGAGGCAAATCCAAATGGAAGGCATTGTTACCAATGTTTTCAAGAATCTTAAAAGGTCCATATCTAATTGGTTTCAGTTTTTTACTTTCTCATTTAAGCCTCTCTTTTCTAATGTAAACCCAAACTTCATCTCCAACTTGGAAACTATGATCAACACGATGTTTGTCATGTCTTTTCATGTACTTGGCTTGGCTCTTTTCCAACTGTTCTTGTACCATTTGATGCACCAATTGAATTTGTTCAGTGAACTTCTTTTCTCTATCAATGTCATAATGACCATCAATAGCAATATCCTTCCCAAAGATAAAATCTAAAGGAGATTTTGGAAAATAACCAAAGCATGCCTCAAATGGAGATGTTTAAGTCGATGAATGCTTATCCTAGTTATAAGCATGTTGAATGTAGTGTAGGTGCTCATCCCAAAGCTTAGGATGTTTGTTGCAATAACCACGAAGAATATGTACTACTATTCTATTCACCACTTATGTTTGACCATCAGTTTGTGGATGAAAAGATGTGTTATTTTTCAACTTGGTGTCCATGAGTTCCCATAAGATTGACCAAAAGTTCCCAATAAATCGAGAATCTCGATCATAAATAATGGATTTGGGAAACCCAAAATAAACCCAAACATGTTGAAAGAACATTTGTGTCATTTGTTCAGTTGTAACCTGCTTCTTACAAGGCATCAAAATACACATTTTGATGAAACGGTCAACCACAACATAAAGATAATCATGATTCTTTTTAGACATGGGTAATCCTCCTACAAAGTCCATGGTAATGCTTTCCCACGAACGAGAAGAAACCATAAGTCGAGTATACAATCCTAACATTTTGTTGTTAGGATTACTTGTATCACATAAAGAACATCCTCTTACATATCTTGAAGCACTTTCATTCATTTTAGGCCAATAGCAATACCTTTGCAAATTAGCCATCGTCTTGCCTACACCAAAGTGGCCAACAATGAGAGAAGAATGTGCTCCCCTTATGATGTTGACTCTTTCACCCTGTGGAATACATAGCTTTCCAAGATGATACAAAATCTTATCATGCACATGGTAATCAAATTCCTCAACTTGGTTAGAATGACACAAAGTTGCATAAACCT
>ML777574.1:1256963-1285235 GCA_009831015.1 Picea engelmannii
CACTTGTGTCTCTTCGTCAAGAATACAGTCAATGTCAAAGTCCCCTATTATTTCTTCAATTTTCTCCTTTTCCTTGAAGATATCTAATAACCTAACATGTCGGTGATCATTCAAGGTGTCTTTCGTCTGTAGAAATATATTTTCTGATTCTTTTTTGGTGTCTGCTATAATCTTGGTCTCTTGATATCCTTCAGGGTTTGCTTGCTCCATATTCAGCTTCTCAAGTCTAGCAATCATTCTAGGTCAATCCAACACTTCATGGTCCATAGCCTTACAATAGAGGCAACTAGGTTTTCTCCCAGGGCATTCCTTAGCAAGATGTTCCGGTCTTCTGCAGCTATAACAGAGGGTTAATCCTCTCTTTCATTTAAATGTTCCCCAACTTATTATGTACTGCGCACCAGGATCATGGTAGCTAACCTGCATTAAAAAACTCTTTCTGGGATCTTGCATCCACTTGTTAGTCCAGACATTCTTTCGATGCATAGGTATAACATACCTATCATTATACTTATCAGATCTATTCATATCAAACTTTCTTTCATATATTAATGCCCTAGTTTTGAAGCTAGGACATAATCTATCAAACATACCTAGATCCATGCTTTAGAAACAAAAAATTTCACTTATCTTACTTCTACAAAGCACAAAGCTTTCAGATCTAAAAAATTTTGACTATTCTTACCATTATTTTGACTATTCTTATTGTTTTCAGAGAACAAAGATTACAGATCTTACCTCTTTTATGCAGATATGACCTTTTTCTTTCAGAAATTTCCACTTTTACCTTTCTTAGAGAACAGATCGTTCAGATCTTGCTTATTTTCTTCAGTATTATCCTCTTGTCTTGCAGATCTGGATTCTTTCCTTCAGATCTAACCTTTCTTTCTCGGCACAAAGCTTCATAGGTCGGGTAAAAATCTGCGCACTAGGGAAACAGATCTACGCACAGAGCTTTCTTTTGCACAAAGTTTCTTCTTCCTCAGTTCCCAGCAATCACAGTTTTTGTCCTGGCAACGGAACCATTTGTTGGCACAGGGGCATACCCAGGGTTCAACGCTCAAGAGCATACCAACAAAACCCTAACTACCAGCCCTTTCGGCAACACCTGCAAAGCAGATGAAGTCTCACCCAAGGTAGAGGCAGGGGTGGTTGCAGGACTCAAATGTATGCAACCTTAGTTGGGACACTAATATGTGATTATATCTTTTACAGGGCACTTAGCATAGATCATTCATCAATATTTAACCCATATGGTACTTCGCAGATAGCATAGATCATCGCAGTAGATACTTATACTAAATATGGTTCAGTACTTAGCCACAAAACATAGATTAGATTCAATAGATCAAGAACTAAATATCTTATATATCAAATCTAACATTCATTCTTATATCGTAAGCACAGAGCATAACCAGATCTACTTAATCACAACAAGAACTTAGCCAAAAGGAAACAACACTTAGGTCAAAGCACAGAGCACATTACACAGAGTTACCATGGTTCACCCCCACCCTATGGCTACGTCCACAAAGTCTTCTTCTTTATATTATCTCGGTCAAGCAGTTACAACATGGAGCCTCAATGAACCTTCTCTTGGGCGGGCGGAACACTGCGTCAGAAATTGGCTTCTCAATCTGAAGAGGAGTGGAATATGGAAGAGGAGTGGATGTGGAGGGTTGATCAATATCCTTTCCATTAGCATGATCACCTGGAGGAGTGTCATAAGTATTTTCTCAAGTTGTTATGTTAATCGTCTTAAACATATACACCTCAGAGGTGCTTGAAGAAGCATCCCCATGGTGGGAATGACCTGTGTTTCCCCCTTGCGGAGGGGCAGGGTTTTGTGCAACCAAATGTTGTTGTTGAACCGGTTGGGAGGTACCCTTCATAAATTTAGCGACTTCCTCATGATGAGGTAAATCTTTCGTGTAGCATTCTTCCTCACAGATTATGCAAGGAAACTTAGCCTTCCTATTCGGTTGAGTATTAACAGTCTTTGTAGTGTCCTGTTGGTCAGAAGATTTCTTGGATTTACCCTTGTTTTTCTTCTTACCTCTTGGTTTTTGAGATGAAGTGAATTGGACCGCATTCACCTCAGAGGTTTGAGAAGGAGCGGAAGTAGTTTTGGTGTTTGAAACAGAAATAGGTTTCGATGATCTGAAAATGAAAAAGGTTTGTGTATACAAATTTTGCAAGTGGAAAATGTATGTGTCTTAGGAAATTGGATCAAGTTGCAAGCACATAAAACTTAATGAGTTTTTTACTTAAAATGAACAACATAAAAAGACATAAACAACCATCAAAATAAGCACATAACACAGCAAAATGATAGAGTTCACCCCTCTCTTGGGCTACATATCCTGGTCCAACTTCCAATGGATCATTTTCATTATATGCTCAAAGTATTAAAATCAGTACTTTACCATGCTTAGAATGCAAAATAGATGGCTTCAATGGCTCCAGAATGTCCAAAAACCCTAACTGGGCTCTTCCTGCACCATGTTTGGCTAAAAACTGAGAAAAATACACTTCCTGCAAGTTTTTCCCAATAACTTGTTGTCTATGCTCGCCAAAATGCACCTCTATGTGAATGAACCTGGCTCTGTGTGTTTTCCTGTGCCTAAACCTGGCATGCACGCCATTCTGAAAATAGGGCAAAAATGTCGCATGGTTCGGGAGGATAAGCGCCTTTCCTGGCGGAGGTTATGGTCGCGTGGCCCCATGTGGTTGGGCATCAACCTAACTTCCACACCCGTCGGCTTGACTATTGGATCCCCGCGCTAAACCTTCCATTCCGCTGCGCCAAATGTCATATGGTAATTTGTTGTATAGTGTGATCAATGGTTGGGGCTAAGCCACGTCCCTTTTCTGCCCGAAATGAACTATAATTTAACTTTAAATATAAGTTGTGACCTTAAGGGTTAAGAATCATGTGGTAGGTGGGATGGTGCCTTGCCTACGCGAAGACTCTCCTCTTTCCAGAGGTCTCGGGTTCAACCCCCGCGGACTCCAACAAACATTTAAACCACAACATGAGGGTGCCACGTGGAATACCTTGGTTAGGCCACGTGGAACCCTTTCATTTGCCTTCAAACATGCCACGTGTCAACCAAGGATTGTTCCACGTATACCATGTGCATTCATCCTGCCATGTCACCACCTGCCCAGTTAGCCTGTATGTTCGTACAGTCATCTACCACGTGGCTTGTACGGACTGTACAGTCATCATTTTTGTTTCTTGTTTGGGAAAATGAACAGAAATGATATCTCTCTCATACAAATCTATTTGATCTCGTTCAAGTTGCAATAGGATCATGAGGAAGAGATCTACGCAATGAATCTAGTTTAGAGCAATTTCGATCACTTTGAGTTTTGAGCCTTTTTTTTATCCCCTGGATCACTCCTCCCCATTGGGAAGCTTTTGGACCTCCAAAATACTACTTTCAGTCAATATGAAGATGAGGGTACAGTTCCCTCACCTTTCCAACCTCAATCCATTTAGCTTTTCTTGGATTTGTGCCTTTGAGACCAACACGAAGGTACTCCACATTCCCTCATTTTGAAGTTCTTATCTTTATGTCAAGGATTGTATCTGTATGCAATTCTGAAAGATATTCTGGAAAGAAGTCATCTATGGAAGGAATTTGAACATGATCTCCTTGATCATCAATCAAAGGAGGCTCATACAATCTCAAATTCTCAACATTAACAACTGCATACATTTTCATATAACGAGGCAAATCCAAATGGAAGGCATTGTTACCAATGTTTTCAAGAATCTTAAAAGGTCCATATCTAATTGGTTTCAGTTTTTTACTTTCTCATTTAAGCCTCTCTTTTCTAATGTAAACCCAAACTTCATCTCCAACTTGGAAACTATGATCAACACGATGTTTGTCATGTCTTTTCATGTACTTGGCTTGGCTCTTTTCCAACTGTTCTTGTACCATTTGATGCACCAATTGAATTTGTTCAGTGAACTTCTTTTCTCTATCAATGTCATAATGACCATCAATAGCAATATCCTTCCCAAAGATAAAATCTAAAGGAGATTTTGGAAAATAACCAAAGCATGCCTCAAATGGAGATGTTTAAGTCGATGAATGCTTATCCTAGTTATAAGCATGTTGAATGTAGTGTAGGTGCTCATCCCAAAGCTTAGGATGTTTGTTGCAATAACCACGAAGAATATGTACTACTATTCTATTCACCACTTATGTTTGACCATCAGTTTGTGGATGAAAAGATGTGTTATTTTTCAACTTGGTGTCCATGAGTTCCCATAAGATTGACCAAAAGTTCCCAATAAATCGAGAATCTCGATCATAAATAATGGATTTGGGAAACCCAAAATAAACCCAAACATGTTGAAAGAACATTTGTGTCATTTGTTCAGTTGTAACCTGCTTCTTACAAGGCATCAAAATACACATTTTGATGAAACGGTCAACCACAACATAAAGATAATCATGATTCTTTTTAGACATGGGTAATCCTCCTACAAAGTCCATGGTAATGCTTTCCCACGAACGAGAAGAAACCATAAGTCGAGTATACAATCCTAACATTTTGTTGTTAGGATTACTTGTATCACATAAAGAACATCCTCTTACATATCTTGAAGCACTTTCATTCATTTTAGGCCAATAGCAATACCTTTGCAAATTAGCCATCGTCTTGCCTACACCAAAGTGGCCAACAATGAGAGAAGAATGTGCTCCCCTTATGATGTTGACTCTTTCACCCTGTGGAATACATAGCTTTCCAAGATGATACAAAATCTTATCATGCACATGGTAATCAAATTCCTCAACTTGGTTAGAATGACACAAAGTTGCATAAACCTATTTAAAATCAACATCTAAAGCATATTGTTCAACATAGCTCTCATGCATGGTAGAATTATGCTTAAGAATAACTGAAGCACTAACAATAGGCCTAGAAAGCATATCAGAAATTGTTTTATAAATTCTTTTCTTATACCTGATAACCATGTGGAATGTTTGTAGGAAACACATCCATCTGAAGTGCCATGCTTATTGTAGTTTTGTTTGTGATTGCAAGTATTGTAATGGTTGATGATCTGTGTGAATAATAGTTTATTTTCCCAACAAATAATGTTTCCATTTTTTCACACTTTGTACCAATGCATACAACTCCTTATCATATGTAGGATTATTAATCACAACACCATTAAAAGTTTTAGAATGAAAACAAATGGGCTTACCATGTTGCAACAAGACTGCTCCCATGAAATAGTTACTTGCATCTGCTTGTATCTTAAATGGTTGTCTCAAATCAGGGAGTGGAAGAACTAGAGATGAACTAATTTTCTCCTTCAATGCATCAAAATATTTGCGTTGCTTGCCTTCCCACTGGAAAACTTGTTTGATGCTTGTCACTGCATCTAATGGAGCTGCAATTGAAGAGAAGTTAGCAATAAACTTTCTCCAATATTGGGTTTCTCCCAAAAATCTTCTTACCTCTGTTACATTGTTGGGCGTGGACCAATCCAAAATGAGTTTGACCTTGGAAGGATCTATTTTCAGTTCTTCTCCTCCAACAATATGTCCCAAGTAAACAAGTGAGGTCTTTCCAAACTCACATTTAGACATCTTTAAAAACAAATTTTCTTTCTTCAAGACATCTAAAACTTGCTTCACATGCCTAACATGCTCTTCACGATATTTTCTAAATATCAAAATGTCATCCAAGTAGACAATTACACAATCATCAAGAAAATTCCTTAAAACATCATTCATAACTCTCATGAATGTTGCATGAGAATTACAAAGCCCAAATGGAATAACCATCCATTCAAACAAAACTTGCTTTGTTTTGAAAGTTGTCTTCCATGTGTCTCCTTCATCAATCCTAATCTGATGATATCCACTTCTCAAATCCAACTTAGTAAAATACTTATCATATTTCAATTGATCAAGCAAATCATCAATTCTAGGAAGGGGATAATGATTATTTACCATAACCTTGTTCAAGGCTCTGAAATATACACACATGCACCATGTACCATCTTTCTTTGGTACTAAAAAAATTGGTGACCCGCATGGCGATGTGATTGGCATGATAACCCCTTTGTCAAGCAAATCTTGGATTTGTTTTTTAATTTCAGCATTTTCCATGACTCACATCCTTTACATACCAATGTTTGGAAGAGGACAATCTTGCTACAATTGAATCTCATGTTGGATACCTCTTTTCCTAAAACATCTCATCATATTCGTTAACAACCTCACATAAATCAGATTTTAACTTTGCATCACAACCTTGGAAAGCTTCTTTTTCAACATTGTCTTTGGGTTTGATCATTAAGAGTACAAAGTTCTTACTAGAATTGACTAATCTCTTCATTTGGCCATCATTTACAAGTGACAAATTCAACTTCTTTGTATGTGATATAACAATGTACTCAACTCCATTTTTAAACAAATGATATTTGTTCTCATGAAAATGAAAGATGGCTCTCATATCATATAAATATGGGCTTCCCAACACAATACCACAAATATCCAATGGGATAACATCAAGCTCCACCTGATCTATAAAGTTTGCAGCGATGGAAAATCTAAGTTTACATCTTCTTGTCACATGAAATTTGGCATTGTCACATATCCAACCTAGAGGATATGGTTTAGAATGAGGAGTTGTTTCCAAATGAAATTTCTTGAATGTGTCTTCAGAAATGAGGTTTGCTTAAGAACTAGTACCAAATAGAGTATCTATCTTGGTATGATTTGAAACTACCCTTATGTGTAAAATCTCTATTCTTTCTTTTTCATGTTGAGTTTCATTGAGGCTACTACTTGAAGAACTAGTATTGGCAATAGAGTCCTTACCTTGAAAACCCATGGTTGTGATTTTTGTTTCATCTCCCGAATCAGATCCTAAATCATGTTGTGTAGTTGCATAAGTCTTTGGTATAGTTTTTTTGTTGAACTTTTTGGGTCTCATTTCAGGATGAAGTTTCCAACAATGGTCTTCATCATGGCCATATTTTGAACAGTGTTTACATGAGATTTTCTCTCCCTCTTTCTTGACTGAAGCATTATTCTTTCCATTTCCTTTGAATTTCGTCTTTCCTTTGTCTCCATTAAAAAATGGCTTCTTGCTTCCCTCTTGAGGAGAATTATTCCCTCTTTATTCCAAATGAGTTGCATGTACACAAAATTCATCTATATTTGTAGGGTTAAACATGAGAATTGTGTGTCTCAAATAGTTATGCAATCCTCCAATGTATTTGAGTAAAGTTTCTTGAGAAGATAAATCTATAACCAAAATAAAATCTCTTCTTCTACATTCTTGAGTGTAGCTTTGCACACTTTGCCCCTTAGCTTGCC
This sequence comes from Picea engelmannii, assembly GCA_009831015.1. Lineage (NCBI taxonomy): Eukaryota > Viridiplantae > Streptophyta > Pinopsida > Pinales > Pinaceae > Picea > Picea engelmannii. Next base: position 1,264,322 of record ML777574.1, read on the forward strand.
TAAAATTTTGCCAATCCATGATAGCTTTATGCATGTATGCTAATGGATAAAATTGCCTTTTAATTGCAACAATAAAATCATTCCAAGAGGATAAAACTTTACCATGTTTCTTCATGTCATATTCAGTTTTGGCTTCCCACCAAATGAGTGTTGCACTTTCCAATCTAAGAGAAGCAAGTTGAATCTTAGTTCATCATCTTGGATTCTTTGTATCCTACAATACACTTCAATTTGACGAATCCAGTTATCCAATTTCTGAGCATTTACCTCTCCATTGTACATAGGAAATTCAAACTTAATATCAATCTTAAGTAAAGGAGTTTGTGGAGGAATTTTACCATGTTCTTTTGGAGAATTTGGAGGTGGTTGTGAAATGGTAAAAGAAGTGGAAGATGGAGTTAAAGGAGGTGGAGTATCACCATTTCCTCCATTCTCTTTTTGGAGTCTTATCACTGCTATTTTCATTACCTCTTGGAGGATTTGAGCTTTCACCTTGCAATCTTGCAACCTTGAATTCCTTTCTTCAAAGAAAACTTTCACCATTTATGTCATATCATAAAAGTCTTTTCTGAAAGTTTCATCTTCTAAAGTAGGAATTTCATGACTCTCCTCATACCGTATATGCAACAGGAAATGTGTCAAGAAATCCATTGCAAGAGAATTAAAGTTGACAAAGGAGTTACGCGACAGTTCAATATACCATTTCATTGTTGCACCTGTAAGTGTTCTCTGAAAAAGCCTCAAAAGAATGGAATCATCCATCAAATAGTTGGAAGAGCACCATAAATGGAAAGTCGTAACATGATTGTTAGGATCTTCCCCAGGTTTTACGTTGAATTTATGGATGTCGGACAATAATTTGGCAGGGATGACAGGAAAAAATGGGGCATGTAGAATGGGATTATTTGTCAAACATGATAGATCTGGAAGATCTAACGTAGCCAAGAATGGAAGTTGTCGATTGGCATGTTGATATTGGTGATAACCATATGGAATGGAAACACCAGTAGGACCATATCCAGGTTGCAGTGAGATGGAAAAGCTAGATGGACCTCCCATATAAGGTGGTTTCTCGGGTTGTCCACCCATATAAGGTGGTTTTCTGGGTTGTCCACCCATGTAAGATGGTTGTCCTGGTTGTCCTCCTATGTGTTGTGATTGACCTGATGGTCCCCCCATGTATTGCATTGACCCCACAAAGGATTAGAAACTCTTGGATATGGTTGTCTAGGATACAAGCCAGTGGTAGTATGGATAGAAGGATTTGCAGGAGCAGTTTTACCCCAGACTTTTTGATGTTGCAACCACGTAGGTTTTCCCCCAATAAAAAATTGTCATATAGTTGAAGGTTTCCCCCCAGCTAAAGGTTGGCCTCCCATTGAATATTGACCTCCAATGTAGGATGTACTCATATGCAATGGTTTATATAGAGGCTAAGTATCTTATGTAACCATGGTTTTGTGAACGACTTGACTTTCAACCATCTGACTGATGGAATGACCAAGTAAATCACTTGGTGTGTGCATGAGTGTAAATAGTGAAACAATAATAATACTTGAGCCATGTGCGAAGGGATATGTATGCACAAATGGTTGAGTTGGGGTTACTTGGGCCATCAATGTTTCCAGTAAAGATGAAGTACCAATAGTATCAACAACATGATTTGTGGAAAAAAAGAAATTTCCAAGTCCTTCGGGAAAACCAAACGATGGTGGGTTCATGCCAAAATATTGTGTAGTGGTTGAACCAGGCGGTAAAAATTAAGAAGAATAGGCATAAATAAATCTTGTGGATGGTGGATCAGTAAGTGGTTGGATGAGTGGATCGGTAAAAAGAGGATTCATGTAAGATGCAAGGCTTTCTACGAAGTTTGTGACCGATGCTTCGACGTGTTAGCGACCACTTTGAGGAGTTATGTTCCCAGTCTCAGAAGTTTTATCTTTGATCATTCCCTCGTAAGAAACATTTGGTTGAGGTTATTGAACTTCAAGATCCATACCTTGTATACTATGAAATCTTCGATCCTAAGGCCGACTATGAAATTCAAAGAAACACAGTCCTAAGAAAACTAAAATCAATCAACCAAGTAACAATAGATTCAAGGATCTTACAAAGAAGGAGTATCAATCCATCAGTGAAGAAATGAGAATCAATTACCCCGACCTCCACGTAACATTCCTTCTCGGTGCAAGAAACCCTCTCTTTTACAGGATCAAACTCCAAGGCCATTGAGAGTGTGGTACGACATCTGCCTCATGTATCGTGGGAATCCCCCCACAGTCACCTCTTTATATACCTAGGAAAGGCCACTAAGGTTACCAACTCCCAGTCAGCCTCCAGGAGGGTACAGTTGACAGTCAGGACCGAATGTATGGGCAGGCTATCAAAGTCTGAAATTCTTCTAGAGGACTGAGGACAAGTGGACCAGTTGACTCCAGAGGACCCCAAATGTATTTGGAGTTCATGAAGTATCGAGACCAAATGAGTCGGTGACACTTAAGGAAGGACCCCCAGTATATGATATGTCTGTTATGATTGTTCAAGCTTTGGAGGGGTGATCGTTTCTACTCTTTTGCACACGACCTCATGTTTATCCCCTGTGTGAGAGGGGGTTCTCAGCTATGTTTATACAAAAGTTGTATTTTTTCACTCTTTAGTGATCTACAGTCTATTTAGTAGTATTGGACAATTTACTCACTTTTCCTAGTCCAAAGACCCTAATCATGTGTTATTGTTGGTATGCTAACAACCAAAAAATGTTCTAGTTGATTTTATTAGCGTGTGGTTGATTTTAATGAATTTTTACTCAATAGGTTCATGGAAATGAAACTGATGATGTGAGAGAGACTTGACTCCAATAGAATGCAAGAGAATGAGATGCAATTCTTTCGTTTTCAATGAATTCTTTGTTTGGGAAGGAGAGGATTTATATTCTTCTGAACAAAAGCAAGAACACAAAACTATGCAACTTTAAATTTTTTGGATAAGATGATGCCAAACTACCAAGCAATGTTTTTGAAAACCGAAATGCATAATATGCAAAACTAGATCTTTTTTCAAACGTATACCAAAACAAATTTCCTAAAGAATGCAAAAATTTTATCCGTTTGATTATGTATGCAAGGAGATATGCAAACTTTTTTTCTTCTTAACTTTCAAATGAAATGAGAGACATCTATGTTTTACACAAATAAGTATGAGGCAAAAAATAAATAAATAAAATCGCACTCAAGAATGATGAGAACTGAAAGAAAACAAGTGCGAGATGACTTGTTCAATCAAGGACTCGAAGATGCAAAAGAGAAATAAGACAAACACTCATGAAAATCATCAAAACACGAGCAACAAGAAACAACATTCAAGACTGGTTGTACACAAAAGAGTCTTAATCATCATAAAGCGAGATGTTTCAATGAAGACAAAAAAGGCTCAAAACCAAACAACCGTTGCAAATTCTAGTTGATGAAAACTCATAAACAATCAAGCAATCTGAAATCTTTGTGAGATGAAGATTAGGCAACCGAAAGGCAAGATGAACCAATGGATCTTGTTAACCCAAGGGGATCACAAAAAGGAGATAATTTCAAACTCAAAGAAGGAAATAAAATGAGTGATCGAACATCAAATTCACAATCCAAACAAAGTCAGAGAAAACCTAGGAGACTCTAGGCTAAATTCCTCTCAAAAGCAGAATGAGAAAAGCAAGGCAGAAACAAGCAAAACCACCTAAAATATGAGACCAGAACCCTTGTTACCAAAGGAATAGAGCGCCATGGTGACCTCTAGGAGTATTAGGTGGAGAATCAGTCAGCTAATGGTGCCCCTTAAGAGGCTTAAGGGGAGATCCAGTCAAGCTAATGGCACCCTAGTGTGAACTGCAGGGGAGTGCCAGATTCTGAAAAAGCTCAAAAATGGCTTCCACAAGCTCAGACTCAGTAGATACTCAGTCAATGGCTTTTTAAAATCTTCAATGAGGAAGAGGGAAGGTGGAAATAGATCATAATGAATCATCAAACAATCAAGATATAATCATAAGCAAGGATCTAAAACGAAACTGAGGAAAGACTAGTCAAAAGTCGATCCCCAATGGAGTCGCCATTTTTCTGTTGTAAGAAATATTACCACGTGGACATGATAATCTCCCCTTTGGACCAATACCCCTATCTTTGATCCAAATATAGAAGTAAAGAAATGGTTGCTAACGTCCCTTTAGATCTAATTCAATCAAGCAAGCAAGAGAGAAGAAGAATGTGTTGTACGTTGTTGCGATGTGCGTTCTTGATGCTCCAGTCCTTGGGCTTAATATCCAAGATCCTAAACGCAACTGAAGTCCTGCAAAGACTAGAAAAGGAAATCTTCCTCCTACTCTATATGATTATAAAAAGAAGATATATCTATGAATACTAAAATGACAATAGACAAGCAAATGTAGAACACATTAACTTTGAAGGGAATAGGCCAAGTTTATATTAGTTGGAAAGCCAAAAAGAGGCACTTACAAAGCATGTTTGAAAATGCAGTGTCTTCTTCAATATCTCCTCATCCAGCCCTTGCATGAAAACATTGAAATCAAAATGTTGATGCTTCTCCCAATATCAAAGGTTTGATATATGAATTCTTCCCCCTTTCACCCTGAAAATCCCTCCAATTTATATGCTTTGAGAGGCTCAACCACCTTGGGTATTTTTGGAATTGGTTGAGGATATGGCTCCATAAGTTATGATTTCTTCCTTAGATAGATCCATGGATTATGATTCGAGTTAAACCAAACCTATCCTTTCATAATTGTCCCTTAGAAAAAAGTGGGATTCACCATGATTTCCTCTAACCATAATCGTGCTCCCTTAGAGTTGAAGATAGGGTGCCATGGTTCTCCCTTATCATGGAAGAGGGAGCATCGACACTCACTAAGCATGGGCAAGGGAGTGTCAATCTTATTAATTTCTCAAAAATGGTCAAATTCCCAGGAAAAATACATGTTTCGACTGACAGATGATGGGGCTTCTTCTTCTAACATAACTTAGGGATTGTGAAAAATGTATTTCATAGTGTCAATGGGTTGTGACACTTATAAAAATGATTGCAACACTTGATACGGTGCATACGACACTTGCGATAGTGCATGTGACACTTAACAAGATGCATACATCACTTTGCGACACTTAGGGTGTGACACTTAAGTGTGACATTTTGACGTGTAACACAAACTCAATAATATAACCTTCCTTCATCCAAGCAAACCAGAAATCAATGGCTTGAGTCCATTTTTTATCCAATGCATTCATCATGTCAATCATGATATGATCCCAGACCAGTGGTTCTTGAGGCCTTAAAGCAGTATTGGTAGCAATCTGCCTCTTCAACCATTCATACAATAAACATGGAAATTCATCAAATAAAATTTCATGCATATCAATGTAGATATACCTATTATTCCATCGTTCCACGTTGGTAGTTAGGCCTTGAGTTCCACATCGAGAAAACTCATCTTCCTTCTTTGTCAACCAATCTTGAAGTTCCTCTCGAGATGGATACCACCGCATTCTCTACCTTCATCATTCAACAAAAAACCTTCAGTTACCGGCAACGAAAGCATTTTTTGGCTCACTTGCACGCATCCTTTTTAACATTGGGAGGTTGAAGACCCAGGGTTTGCCTAGAGTTGACCAACAAAAAACCCAAGGCGTTGACATATCAATCCTTTACCAAAGGTTGAAGAAGATCTCACTCGAGACGCCATGAGAATCACATAGACCGTCTAATATTGTGTTAGTCATGAAGGATGAATTAGACAGGGAATCCATTCAGGTTTACACTCATACATTACATTGTATTATGATTAACAACTAACAATGCATAAAAATGACACATGCATTCTTTGGAAACATGATCAACACATCATATAACATGAACCATTGAAAATTTTATTATATTCATTCAGCCAGCCATATACATATACCAAAAGACTCATTACTATCAGAAACAATGCTCTGCACGCTCATACATTCTCACAACAATTCATTACATGGTGTTATGCGCTTTCTCTTGGACTTTATAGATCTTAAAAAAACAGACTCACAACCAAACACATTACAAAACATAGCCATACTCTTCACAAAACATGAGCAACCAACTAGCTGAATGACTAGACAACTTAGTAACTCTATTTTTTTTGTCGTTTCTCCCTTTTATCTTCTTCTTTTCTCTGGTGCTTTGTCACATTCAATTTTTCTCCACTCGATCTGTTGACTTCTAGTCATGCACACTTTTTCTATCTGCATGCAATCCATGTATTATCTTCAGAGTCGTGGAATTATTAACTACCTTTCCAGCTCATCCCTTCATTGCTTCCATGATCCCTTGTGCTACCTAAAGTAATCATTCGGGAATATTTCCTAAAGATTATTTTCTTGATTTCGGCGTGCATGCGGTATCTTCATTATTTTTTATGTGCATCACAAAACTCAAACTGGTGCGCAATAGAAAAACTTGGACTATAACTCATTATCAAAACTTGGACTCGTATGTGCACGTCATGTCATCCACTGCATGGCTTCTAGAGTGTGCACAAAAGCTATAGTGTGCGCACAACTTCGTTTGTGCGTTCATGTAATATTTACCCAAAACATTGAGTGCCAACAATGGTATGGTCAACATATCCAGAACCAGTTGTTTGTACAAGGATATCCCACATTACTGTGTGATAGCAAGTTTTGGAAAAATTTGAAGAAGTTACAAATGCATTGGTAGGGGAATTACCAGATTGCACAGATCACTTGAGAGGGCACAATGCAACTAGCATTATTGGATGGCCATTTGATGAATAAATGGATGGAGGGAACTCATTTAAAGCCCTATGTTGATCCAAACCCAGCAAAACCACCTTGAATTCTTGGTGGGGAGATAGTGTACCATATTATAACTCAATTTTCAACATTTTACTTTTAATGTTTCAATTCCAATAAGATAATTTAGTAGATCTAATTCACTCTTGACAATTTATTTTTTGTTGTTTGTCACTTTGTATGTCTAGGAATATAAAGCAAAACAGGTCTATAGTCATGAAACCTAAATTACTCCACCAAAACAAATCTTTGGGACTAAGATGTTGGCACTAACTAGGGATTTGCAGATGGGATTGTATGGCATCACATAATTCTGGGAAATAGTGAAGTTAATGGGTCACAAAGAAGGGGGTGTGCTTGCCTAGGGTAATGCATCTACATGAGGGAAGGCTTTACGTCAAAAATCTATGCTTGGGGGTTTTGTTCTGTGGAAAAAGTGAAATCATGTCATTGTTGACGTCGAGGGACTAGAGAGTCCCCAACACCAACATTTTCAACCTCCCGTGGGGCTAGGCGAGAAGAGACGAGAATATCACCCTAGGTTTAAAGCCCCAGAAAAGAAAACACATTGAGAACCAGGCTAAAAATCCTCTAACCTAGAGTCCAAGCGTGAATCCTTCGCCTTGTATTTTACTTTTTAACAATATTTAATTTTTATGCGATTTTATAATTTATTGCTTCTATGTGGAGATTTATACATTTAAAATGACAAAAATAAATCTACTAAACAAAATGAAAATAATAAAATAACAAAAAATAAATAAACAAGCATTTGTTTTATATTTATTTAGCTAAAAACAAAACTTAACAAAAGTTGGAAAAGGTTAATTCCTAAGTGATTAAATTAAAAGAGTAATTTAATAAATAAAAGTTGATTTAATAACTACCAACAAAATAAATATAAAACATTAATTAAAAAAGTAGTGTAAAAGATTGGTAATTTAACATTTTTTTTTAGTTAAAACCAAAATTATTTACAAGAATAAACAAGATAACAAAGATTATATCTTAAAAAGAAAACTAAAATGAAAGAAATATATATACATCATAACCATAGTACATTATGTTCTTTTGAATTAGTATATTTTTTTTTACATTTTGAATTTAAAGTGTCAAATTAATAAAGATGAGGGCAACCGAGAATTTAAAAAAAATAACAAAGAGACAGTTTTAGAGTGAAAAAGGAATTGATCTTCATTAAAATGCTTCACATACAAACTCTTGAATTTTTGAAACCTACAAGCCTATGCGTAGACTAGGGCCAGGTATATGGTCTTTAGCCACTCTAAAACAATGTTACAATAGAGAGATCAAGCGCGAAAAAGAAAAAGAAAGTTGAGCCAGAATTGGAATGGAACAATGATGGTGGATCACAAGGAGAAAACCTTCATATAGAAACTGATTAGTGCCAAATAAAATCGAGCTTGAATACAACCAACTAACAAGTAAACATTCACCTTATGAAGGCCATCAAGTTCATCCTTGCTTTATCCTTTTCGTTGCTTCGCAAGACCCCCTTGTTTCCAATGATTCTGTCAATCCTTGATGAATATGTAAAAGAATAATAAAATGAAGAAGACCTCACAACACTACAAGCATACCTCTCTCTGAATTTTCTTCCAAAGTTTTTCTCTCTCAAAATTTACTCTTTAGAAAATTTTCTCCTAAAATTATCATCTTTAGAAAAATTCCCCCTCCAAATGGTTGTGCACTGCTTGTTTTAAATGGTTGAATGAGTAGTTAGGGTAGTTCTGGAACGAACTGGCCTATGTGAACTGTCTTGAACCACCTCCTTCCAAAATTATAAAAATTAATATAATTTTAATTGCAAAAAAAAATGAAACCGTTATCAACAAACGGTTCTTCCCCGATAGATTTGTTGTCAAACTTAGTGTTTCGCCCATTTGTGTCTTGGAGAATTGGAGTCGTGGATCAACTCCTCTAGAGGCTCGACTCTCTAATGTACATGTACAAATATTTCTGATGTAAGGACTCATTTTGCCTCAAACACTACATGAACGCTACACAGTATACCAAACCATTCCCCAAAAATCTGTAATCTAATACATGACCAGCCAAACTATTGCCCGAAGATGAGAAGGACTTTCCACGATGTGCAGTGTGTACAATCATTCATGGTATCTCTAGACCCCAAATAGAATATAAGATTAACAGATACATGCCTACTCATGAATCGTATGCAATATATTCATATCTTATCGAATCTTCTCTGAAAAATGGATGTCTCAAAGCCTCTAAAGCTTTCAAGCGTTCTGAGGATTCAAACTTGAGAAGGCCCTGCAACAAATCTATAAATAGACCTGCAGAGTGGTCTGCATGTTGCATTATCAAATCGCTAAGCTTCAATAACTTCCTCACTTCTCTGATGCTCTCTTATGTTATTGCCATAATCCTCACGAGATACAGTTGTATTATTTATCAAGCTTGTGTGTTTCACCTCCTGAACAAACACGCTGGAGTTTTGAATATTAGTCTTATTGTGTTCTACTTTTTGTTGAAGACTTAGGTAATATTTCGAGATGGGACTCATTCCAGATACTTTCTCAGCCTAAATAAATGAAGATACAGTAGCACGATCCTTAGGAGAGAACGATATGTCCTCTCGTTGTTTATTCACATCTTAAACATAATTGAAATGCTGCCAAAAAAATAATTGAACATCTTAAACAGGAAATGAAATCATTTCATCATCAATCACCTGACTTACAACATGAAGAGTGTTGACAAAATATGACTTGATGAGACCCTCCAGGTCCTTCCATCATGAAGTGTCTTTAATTTCTAAAATCGCCTCCCTCTTTTCACCCAACAAAGGCATTCGTAGCATTTTCCTGAATATGCCATCAATCTCACCAAGAACGGATATCATGATTGTGTTAAAAGCATTGTTGTTTACGATTGTCAAAATTGAAGAAGTGTCGTATCTTCCCCCATCCCCATAGTGACATGCAGTTCTAAAAGCTTGCAGGAGGCAATGAAGAGATCCTATGTTTTGTCTCTCCTTTATTTCTTGACACCAAACATCAACATGAGCAGCTGTAAGGACCTTTTTTGATGAGGGCTTCAAAATTTTGTTGTCACTCTCTTCTAGTTGACCAGGCTTCATAACACATTCCTTGATATTCCCATTGTCTTATTAAGATTCAGTGTTATATTCATGATTGAATTGAATAAGTTCCTTTTGAAGATTTAAACTACACCCACACAATAGTATGAAAAAACGTTATATGAAGTAGAGTAATATGAATAAATTCGAGGTCATTTGTTTGGGTGACAAGGTTATTATGTGGAAAATGTCATGGTAATAATATTATTCTTAGAAAAATAGAGGTATGAAGATATCCCATGAGTGCAAAAATATGAAGGTTATGAGTGAGGAATGGGATAGTAGGTATTTTGAATCATAGGTCAAGAGTCATGATAGTTTCGACAAGAACCTTGCGCTAATAACTTGTAATGAACTTGCTTCCATTTGAATGATCATGTAACTTTCCTTGAAAGTGTAGCGGTAACTCAGCGGGAGTGCGTACAACTTTGTGCAAGAAATTGCAGAATAAGGGGGATCCTAGAAACGCTTTGTCATCTAAGTACTATTGACAAAAATCATTGTCAAGAGTCATCATGGTGGGTAGCACCAAACCTTACATTGAATTCTCCATGGGTTTCACCCAAACCATTCATGTCACATTAGTAAAAGATCCATTTCAAAGAGAATGGCATGTTTTGCATTAATGACCAGATCTAGGTAGGATCTAATAAGGGGATAGGTCAGATAGGTAGGATAAGAAAAAATCAAAGGTTAAGATGACACATGCTTCAAGCAGCACCGATCCTGGTAAAAAGCAACGATTTATGTGTTTTGGGTTTGGGAAAGAATCACTATCAATTGAATGATGGATATTCTTGAACTGCAAGAGTTTCAAAACTAAATGCATCAAGGACCATTTTATTAGAGGAGTAATAATATATATATATATATATATCATTGTTGGGAGGCTACAAGGGGTCTACAAAGGAATCAAGTGGTTGAGAAAAAAATTTGTTGTGGGTGGAAAGATATATGTGCTAGTGGCATTGAGAATTTACCAGCAATAGAGCATTAGAAAAATGCCACCACATGTAGGAGTAGCTTCTGATAGGGGCATGATCAAATGAAGGACATGGAAGAACAAGTTGAGGGTGGGAAACAAACAATCATATAGTTGAAGGACCAAGTTTGTCCCAAGGATATACTCAACTCATGAGTGCATCTAAAAAACAAATAAGAGCATCTAAAGGATTATACAAAGCAAGTCCACGTTGTGGACTATGGCATCTGTAGTTTTTATGTATTCCCAAAATTTTCTTTTGAGAAATAATGAGTGATGAAAGGTGAGTGATAGAAATCTTTGTCTCCATTCAAGTTGTTACTTAAATCTAGTATAAGAATTCTACGGCACATCCTATGATTTAGGACATCTAATGTTGTGAAGAAGTGCGTGATATTGTTGCTTTCACGAACTCACACCCATAAGATCTAGTTAGACCACAAGATCACCATTGATAAGATAATAGCCATGATATCATTAGGCTACCCAAAGATGGAGAGGATGTTAGAAACCTACTTTCTACCTAGATAGTAGTGCAAAAGGATGAGGTTTTCAAGAATGATAAGACATATTCATGGCTAAAATATGGTGTAAACAAGTGTCTATAGGGATTGTATTATATTTTCTCCATCAACAACCTACTAGTCAGCACGGTTGTGCAACTACTATCCACTAAAGTTCCATAGACCTATCGGGTGGGGGAGTTCTTGGAGGAGGTTGTACATGTTGTAGATATGTGTCTAATTGAAGTGAAGTTAAACTGGGTCTCCTATGAAACTAATGAATTCTTATAGAACTACATAGACATGTAAGATAGGAGCCAAGACTTTCAATATGGAAGTTCCCTACTATTTCTTACTTTTTTATACTTGGAAGAGTTGGTATGTATAGATCTTCTGTCAAGGGATCCTAAGTGAAGTTCATAGTGGTCCATGCATGTCATGATTTGCATTGCATTAAATTGGTATTACAAGGAAATGTTGGTTATTTTCATGCGGATCACCAGGATACCCAAGGCATTGATTGACACTCACGGTCGACAATACCAATTCAAAGCCAACTGACATTTATACTACATGATGAGGCCATAGTTAGCAGATGGTAATGTAGGTAAGGAAGAATAATTTTAGGTGTTGGAATCCATGTTAATGGTGTTGACATGGAAGAATACCCAAGAGCCAACAATAGGGGTTAATCCTACTGAAGAGGCCCAATTAGATTCTCCATTGTTTGGAATGGAAGAACCCTCAAAATTAATGGTGTAACAACCTTTCTATGAGCTTTAAATGTGTTATTATATTTTCTTTTTAGTTTTTTGAATATTAATAAACATGAAAGAAAAGATGCTATTTAATGAATATTTTAAATCAAGAAAACATTGTTGTGAAAATTATCTCTCTGAACAAAAGAAAAATACCTATTAATTCTTTAATTTTTAAGAAATAGTTCAACATAAATTATCGAATTTGAACAATATAACTAAATTCTAGAATAGAAATATAATTTAATATAGAAAAATGTTTAAAATATGACTTAAAAAAATACATTGAAAGAACTTTAAATATTGTATCAAGATAAGATAGCTTGCAAACAACCAGAAATATCTTACAAGACATCCATGCAAAAACCAAATTGCAGAACAATATATATCATTTGATTTGCATAAACAATGTTCTTCAATCAAAATTGATTTGGCCAATGATTGGATTCTTTATTAATCAATGTACTAGAAATAATTCTCTTACAATATTCCTTTGAAAGTCATACTATCAAAAATCTTGTCTTAGCTTGCTAAATTATATTACTTATACAATTTCCAAAAGTTGGTTATAAAAATAAATTTAACTCAACCGCCAGGGGAATTAAGGGTTGATTCTTTAACTAATTTCCTATCATATTTTTTCCATTGTTCAAAAAGCATATTACATAAATCATCTTGTGGGAAAATATGTTGTTTCCAGGGAGCCTTTAAAATTGGGAACTCCCTATTAAACCTTTTAATTTATTTATATATTTTGGAAAATAGAATTTTAATTGAGTATATTTTCTCACTTCCTTGTGAGAAAATTTTATAGATATATTTTCTCGATGGATGACACATTGCATACTTCCCTCTCATACTTCTAGATCATATCTTTGATTTTATGAGGAAATCTAAAGTATTCTTAAATATTGACTTAAGATATAGATATTAACAAATAAGGATGAAGGTTGAAGACATTTTTAGTATCTTTTTTAGAACTCAGTACAACGCTACAAGTTCACAATACCATTCAACCTTATAAATACACATTGTACAACTAGCGATCTTGACGAGTGATAATGATGGGGAATATTTATCTAAGGAGTTTGAGTGATTCCATAAGGTAAAGTCATTATTGGACAAAGGTCAGCCCCATACATTGCAATAAAATGGAGTTGTAGATAGGAAGAAAAAAACTCTACAACAGAAGGCTAAGTGTATAGTGACACTTAAAGGGATTAATGATTTTCTTAGAGAAAAATTTGTAAAATCGGAGGAATAACTCAATAATTGGTCCGACCAACAACAATCTTAGAGAATATCACTAAAGAAGAGGCTTTCTCTAGTAAGAAACATTATGTTTCTCACCCTAAAGTGTTTGGTTGTGATGCATACATGTTTTTCACCAAGTTGAAAACTTACAAGCTTAAAAACAAATCAAATGGGTCTCATTAGATATACTAACGGGTTGAAAGGATACTGACGTAGATCCATCTTAACTTTGAATCTATCAAGCACCAAGAGGGATCAAAATAAATTAGCATGAAAACCTATTTATTCTTAAATATATTGTGTTAAGATGGATCTACAGTTGTGTGTGTGTGTGTGATAATTAATGCTTGGTATTGTTTTCTTAAAGTTTTTTTTTACATAAGGATTTTAGTTTTTTTTTATATTTTGATTTGATAGCATATATGTTACACATATAATTCATATTAGGTTGTTATTTAAAAAAATAGATCTTATATTGGGACTTATGTCACATACCAAGTTAATGTTAGGCATGGACGTTACACATCCCCCTCATATTGTTCTATACAATGCACCTTGCTTCTCTCGGTGCAACAAGTTGTATGACCCTGAAGTTGCAAAGATCGGTGAGAGTAGAGATATAATCCTCAATGTAAAGGAGGTAAAACATATGCAAAGGAATGTGAAGAGTGGGCCTAAAAATAATAGGAAGAGTGAACCAAAAACCATGTCAAGAATAAAATTGCATATTGATGGAATCAAAATAAATATACATGTCAATCCAAGGGACAACGTCTATCAAATCAAAGTCAAAGGGTTTGACAAAGAAGACATGAATGTCAAAACTGTTGAATAAATTATTGTCATTGATGTCAAAGGTAAGTAAGTATTCAAATATAAATGTGAATTTAATAAATACAAAAGTTGAAAAGTTAAGTGGAAGTGGAGTTTACGTAAAAGTGGAATAAACATGAAAGTGGAATAAACATGAAAGTGGATTAAAAAAAAAGGTAAAAGTGAAAGTGGAGTTTACGTAAAAGTGGAGTAAACATGAAAATAGATTTTAAAAAAGGTAAAAGATAAAGTGGAGTTTATGTAAAAGTGGAGTAAACATGAAAATGGATTAAAAAAGGTAAAAGTGAAAGTGCACATGGTATTTACACATGGATTTAAAATCCATGGTGGTATTTTACCCATGGTATGTTAAAAAGTGATTTAAAAATAAAAAAATGGGGAAAAATATTTTTTACTTAATAAAAGTCGAGACTTTTCAAATGAACATGATTTTTCATGTAAAGATTATGGTAAAGTATAAATGGAGAAGAGGATTATGAAAAACAAAAGTGTGTGGATGAAAATGTATTATTCTTATGCATACCATTTGAGGAGTGATGGTTGAATATCATTCAAGAAGCAACGATTAAATATCAGCAAAGATCATACCTGGTGTTCTAGAAAATAGATAAAGTGTTCTAAAAATCAAAACTTGTAAAGGAAAATTTGAGGCAGAATTAGAAGAAGAAACAAGAAGATCTGGTGAAGGCAGAGTGAAAGAAAAAGGAGCAAGTGTCAAGTAGATCTGACGAAAGCGGAAAGAGAAAGTGTCGAGTTGATCTGACGAAAGAAGAAGGATTGAGTGCAGAGTTGATCTGGAAAAATCAGAAGTAATGAGCATAGAGAAGATTTGGTAAAGACAGAAGGATCAAGCAGATCAGTGAAGGAAGTGCACATGAAGAACTGGTGAACTTGTAAGTAGGTTGGTGCCTACAAAACAAACAGTTGTGGGGATTGGTTTCTCTAGTAGGTTGATGCCTACAATCAAAATATGGGATCGGTATCTCATGTAGGTCAAACAACAAAGGGGATTTGTGTCTCATGTAGGTCGGTGCCTACAAACAGCTGAGGAGATTAGTGTCTCATGTAGGTCGGTGCCTAGAAACAACAAAGGGGATCGATGTCTCATGTAGGTCGGTGCCTACAAAAATAAGTGAGGACTTGTGTGTCTATTAGGTTGGTGCCTACGAATATTTGTAACCGTAGTTTGGTGCCTACAAATTAATAAAAAAAGTTTTGTGGTTTTCTCCCAAAAGGGTTTCCACGTTAAATATTGTGTTGTTTGGTTGTTATATTCATGTGATTTCTTCATGATGGTTTATGAATGTTAAAAAGGAAAACATAGACTTATATTGATTCACCTCTGATCTGAAAAATCCTTATATGTTGATAATTTTAAATACGCATAAACATATACTTGATCTTCGAAATAAAATGATCGCTTGATTGTTTTGCAAACTACATGTGAAGAACTTATCTAACAAAATCCACTTTAATGATAAATGAATTGCAACATAATTGATCTTGAAATGAACAACAATAATATAATCACATACACAAGTTAGAAAAATGGAGTTCACCCAATTTGGGCTACCTCTCTGGGTCCGCTTCTAATAGAGACGTTTTTTTATCAATGCTCAAATGCTTGTGTTTTACAATGACCTTTTTACAGGTTCCTCAAATATATAAACATAGTGCACCATTGGATTCCTAGCACAAAATCATGCAAAATCGATATAAAATTCTCGAAATTTCGTTAAATTACCCCTTGACATGCTTTATGATGTAACCTCAAAACTTGTGTACCCTCGAGCATGAATTACAAGGCCACTTTGTATTAAATGTTTGTGTGTACAATCCTTGGGTCACGCACCCATTAAATAGATGTGGGCCCTAACCTACTTTCCATTTTTTTAGGCATGCATTAAATATATTTTTGGTGATTTCCATAACCAAGTCGCATGTATAGTGGAATTGGTTACGTAGTTTGGGTTATATGTGGCAAGTCAAGGGTTCGATCTCCACCAACTACCACATTTTGTTGGAACATATGTATAGTTTCACCCATCGGAATTTCCATTAATCCCTTCCGTAAATAAGTGTGGGTCATATGGTATGTATCAAGACCAAGGGCCAAGGGTTGAGGGCTTAGGCCCTCGCCCCTTTGGCCGCAAATTTGAACTACATACAAACTTAAAACATTTCAGCAATATCTAATGTTAACATTGTGAGGGAATGATGGTAGTGGAAACTTTGCTAAAGCTTTTGTAGGTTATGGAGGTTGCAGGTTCGACCCCCGTTGACTCCATATTTTTTACACAACTCTAGCCAATATAGGCCAATGAGGGGTCGCCACGTGGTGGCCTCTCATTGGCTCATCCTTTCCACTTGTCGTCATAGGATTGGACCACTTTTGTGCCACTTGTCGACCTGTGATTGAATCACTTGGAGGTACGATTTTCCCAGTCAAATGCCAATAACCATGTGCCACATGTCACCCTTGCAGTGATGGCATGTGTCACCTTTTTCTCCCATGTATTTTGACCTTTGACTTGGTTGACTTGAACTTTGAATGCTTATAAATTTTGCATATGAAATCTGTTTGAGGCACCATTTGCATCGTTGGAAAGCTGACGACAAGCTCTTCGCATTGATGGCATTTTCGAGTGAATTTGAGATTGTCAAGTTTTTAGCATTACTGAACCATTCTGGACCTCTGTGGATGTTCTAGATCTTTCTGGACCTTTGTGAGAATTCTCATATCCTCATGGACCATTCCTCCCCATTGGAAGTCTTTTGGACCAACAAAATTTTTGATTACTCAGCAACTAAGTGAGGGTAGAGTTCCCTAACCCTTCCAATCTCCATCCATTTGGTTTTGCTCGGTTTTACCCCTTTAATACCAACTTGAAGATATTCCACATCACCTCGCTATAAATTTCCAATCCTTCTGTTGAGAATGAAATATTCTCATAGCTCGTCCAAATGCTCTGGAGAAAAATCATCAATTGTTGGAACCTGAATACTTTCATCTTCATCCATAATCATAGGAGGTTCATAAAGCTTCAAATTATCAACATTTACCATTGTATAGATTTTCATGTAGGCTGGTAGATCTAAACGAAAGGCATTAGTACCAATATTGTCTAAGATATTGAATGGACCATATCGGATGGCCTTGGATTTTTACCTTCACCTTTCATTCTATCATTGTTGATATGTAACCATACTTGATCATTGACTTCAAATTGATGATCAATCTGATGTTTATCGTGCCTTGCCTTATACCTAGCTTGGATCTTCTCCAATTGTTCCTGTGTTACTTGATGTACCTATTGAATCTTTTGAATGAACCTTTTAGCTTTATCTGTATCATCTTGTCCATATTATTTACTTGCTTCTCCAAAAAAAATTCCATAGGTGACTTAGGCAAGTACCCCAAACATACTTCAAAAGGATGTTTATGAGTATACAAATGCATGGCATGATTATAGACATGCTAGATATAAGGTAATTGTTCATCCCATAATTTAGGATGCTTGTTGTAGTATGCTCAAAGAATATGTACCATTGTTCTATTCACCATATTTGTTTGTCCATTTGTCTATGGATGAAAAATTGTGCTCTTCTTCAACTTAGTGTCCATTAGCTCCCATAAATGAGACCAAAACTTTCCCAAAAAAGTCTCGATTTGATATGATAGATGTTGGAAGTCCAAAATGAACCTATACATTAGTGAAGAACATATGTGTCGTCTATTCAATTGTGACATGTTTCTTTCATCGAATTAGAATACACGTCTTTCTAAATATGTCCACCATGACATATAGATAGTCATGAACTGGCTTGGACATTGGAAAACCCCCTACAAATTCCATGGAGATACTTTCCCATTGTTGTGAAGGTATTGGAAGTGGTGTATATAATCCCAGCTTTTTGTTTCTAGGCTTACTTGTGGCACACATGACACACCCTTTTATATACTTGGAAACTGTCCCATTCATTTGAGTCCAATAACAATACCTTTGTAACTATGTAATTGTCTTACCAACCCCAAAATGACCAGAGATGAGAGAAGTATGAGCTTTTCTAATTACATTCACTCTTTCATCTCTTGGTATACATAGTTTTCCAAGATGATATAACAAGTTGTCATGCATATAATAATATGATTGTTGATTGTCGTGAGTTAATGGATCATATACTTATTTAAAATCATCATCCCTAGCATATTTCTCTGCATATAGTTCATGTGCTAAAGGATTATACATGAGTATTGTGGATGCATTAATTAATAGCATTGATAACATATCTACAACCTTATTAGGAATACCCTTCATATACTTGATTACCGAATGAAATCATTGTAGAAAACCCATCCACCTAAAGTGTCATGATTGTTGTAGCTTGGTTTGTGAATGCAAATATTGTAATGGTTGATGATCGGTGTGAATTATTGTTTCCTTTTCCACTAAGTAATGCTTCCACTTATTTACACTTTGTACCAATGCATACAATTCCATATCATATGTTGGATAGTTAATCATAGCTTGAGTGGAAGTCTCAACATGATAACATATAGTTTTACCTCTTTGCATCAAGACTGTGTCCATGGCATATCCGCTTGCATACGTTTGAATCTCAAATGGTTGATGTATATCTAGCATAGCCAATACTAGTGTGGTGCTTATGTTTTCCTTCAATGTCTTGAAGGCCTTGTTTTTCTTTCCTCCCCATTGAAAGACCTGTTTAACACTTGTTAATGCATGTAGAGGTGTTTCTATGTATGAGAAATTAGAAATGAATTTTCTCCAGTATTGTATTGCTCCTAAGACGCTCCTAACTTCGGTGGTAGTAGTCGACTTGGTCCATTTCACAATGACTTCAACCTTTGCGAGATCTATCTTTAACTAACCCTTCCATACAATGTAACCCAAATATACCAGAGAATTTTTTCCAAATTCACATTTAGATAATGTGATATACAACTTCTCCTTCTTCAAGAGTTCAAATACTATCTTGACATGCTTTGTATGATCTTCCCATCCTCTAAAAAAGATCAATATGTCGTCTAAATAGACAATAACAAAATCATCTCTGTAGGGTAGGAACACATCATTCATCACTCTCATAAATGTTGTTGGTGTGTTACATAACCCAAATGACATAACTAACCATTCGAACAAGCCTTGCTTGGTATTGAAAGCAGTCTTCTATCTATTGCCTTCTGCAATTATGATTTGATGGTAACCACTTCTCAAGTAAAACTTAGTGAAATAAACAACATTCTTTAACTGATTTAATAGATCATCTATTTTGGGAAGAGGATAATGGTTCTTTACTGTAATCTTGTTCAGGGCTCGAAAATCGATACACATCCTCCACGTGCCATCTTTCTTTGGAACTAAAACAATAGGAGAACCACACACAAAGTAGCTTGGTCTGATAATTCCTTTATCAAGAAGCTCTTGAACTTGCTTCTTGATTTCTACATACTCAATCACTGATGACATGTACAATCCAATGTTCAGAAGAGGAGCATCTTGCTGCAAATATATTTCATGTTCAACCTCCCTTTTTAGAGGGAAACCCTATATTTTCCTAAAACAACTCATCATAATTAGATATAATGTTGATTAACTCTTGTTTATGACTTGTATCACAACCTGCTAAAGCATATGTTATATCTTCTTATAAAATATTTGATTACGCTCATGAGTCTCTTCATTTTCCATGTGCTCACTAAAGAAACATTAGCTATGATGCAATGAGCTCTGACAATATATTCAACCCCATCCTTGAGAAGGTGATATTTTTTTTCTTCTCGATAGAACACAACCTTTCTTTCAAATAGATATGGACCACCCAAGACAATGCCACAAATGTCAAGAGGCACAACATCTAACTCGACTTCGTCAAATAACTTTAGATATTAAGTTAACTTGAGATCCACTGTCAAATAAAGTATCTACCTTTGTATGCTTGACTATAACTTTGACATGAAAAAGTTCGCTAAATTTCTTCTTATCAATATCACTTTCCATCTTAGAAGATTGAACTAAAGAATTTGAATTGATAGCTGATATATCTTTGCTTCCTATGGCCATGATCTTAGATTCATCTTCGAAATCTAACCCTATATCTTGATGAGTCGATGTAACAATATTTTTCTTCCCTTTATCCTTGAATTTATTTGGTCGTAATTTTGGATGCAAGTTCCAACACTGACTCCTCATGTCCCTTTCTCTTACAGTGGGAACATGTAGGTCTTCCCTCAGCTTGTTTCACTATGGCTGATTTCTTACTCTTCCATTTACCTTTTGGTTTCTTCTCGAACTTGAATGGATTTTTATCTTCACTTGCATGCTTACCCTTACTGGCCTCTAGATGTGTAGCTTGTATTGACACCTTGTCAGTGTTAGTAGGGATAAACATTAGAATATTGTGACAAAGATATGAATGCATGCCACCAATATACTTCAGAAGAGATTCATGAGTATACAACTAACTTCCTAATGATAATGCATTCTTTTTTAATTCATGTGTATATTCCTAAATATTCTGGCATTTACCCTGTCTCAGATGTTGTTGTTCGATCATCGTCAATTTCATATGTGTCAGTGGATAGAATT
>ML777574.1:1285335-1296853 GCA_009831015.1 Picea engelmannii
TTCATGAGTATACAACTAACTTCCTAATGATAATGCATTCTTTTTTAATTCATGTGTATATTCCTAAATATTCTGGCATTTACCCTGTCTCAGATGTTGTTGTTCGATCATCGTCAATTTCATATGTGTCAGTGGATAGAATTGTTTCCTTATAGAATTAGTAAAATTACCCCAGGAAGAGATTACTTTACCTTTTTGAATAAGATCAACTTGCATCTTACTCTCCCACCATATTAAGGCAGTGCCACTTAGTCGAAGAGCAGCTAACTATATCTTTGTAGCATCTTCCATGATCCTTTGAACCTTGCAATATACCTCCATCTGCTTGATCCAATTGTACAATTTCTCGATATTAAATTCTCCATCATAGGTCGGAAAATCGAAATTAACATCCAATTTTAGTAATGGCATATTATGCTCATACTTCTTAGAGGAATTATTTCGATGAGAAGAATGTTTACTTGTTTCAAAAGAAACTGATGAGGAGGAGGAGGAAGGGGAAGGGGGCTCTGAAATAGATGAGCTATAACGAAGAATTAAAAATCCTATAAGTGGAGAATCTTAGGTAAAAGGGGAAGGGGGCTCTGAAGGTCCACCGCCTTCACCTCCTCCTTCTCCTTTTACCTAAGATTCTCCACTTACAGGATTTTTAATTCTTCATTATAACTCATCTATTGTTTATTTTAGTGATTGAATCATATCTCTGAGATCTTCATGACTCATGGGTTGATCTTCTTCTTCTCCTTTTTCAGAAGCCATCTTATGTCATCGAAATATCTTTCCAATTTCGGACTTAAAACTTGCAAGTTTCTCTTTACCAAGTTTTAGTTTGGATATTGTAAGCATTCACTTGAAAAATAATTTTCAAACCAGCTTTTATACCAACTTGATCCAAAAAATCCTTGTATGTTGATAATTTTAAATACACATAAACATCTACTTGATCTTCGAAATAAAATGATTGTTTGGTTGTTTTGCAAAGTACATGTGAAGAACTTATATAACCAAATCCACTTTAATGATAAATGACTTGCAACATAATTGAGCTTGAAATGAACAACAATAATATAATCACATACACAAGTTGGAAAAACAGAGTTCACCCAATTTAGGATACCTCTCTGGGTTCGCTTCCAATAGAGACTTTTTTTATTGATGCTCAAATAGTTGTGTTTTAGAATGACCTTTTTACATGTTTCTCAAATGAAAAAATGGAGTGCATTGTTGGATTTCTAGCGAAACATTGTGCAAAATCAATATAAAATTCTTGAAATTTCGTCAAGGTACCCCTTGGCACGCTTTATGGTGTAACCTCAAAACTTGTGTACCCTCGGGCACAAATTATGAGGCCACTCTGCATTAAATGTCTGTTTGTACAATACTTGGGTCACGTGCCCATTAAATAAGCGTGGGCCCCAAATTACTGTCTGAATTTTTAGGCATGCATTAAATATATTTTTGGTGGTTTCCATAACCAAGTCACATGTATAGCAGAATTGGTTAAATATTTTAGGTTATATGTGGCAAGTCGGGGATTCAAGCCCCATTGACCACCACATTTTGTTGGAACATATAGTATATATAACATATATTATAACTAACATATGTTATAACTAACATATGTATAGTTTCACCCATCAGTGTTTCCATTAATCCCTTCCATAAATAAGTGTGGGTTATATGGTATGTATCAAGACCAAGGGCCAAGGATCGAAGGCTTAGGCCCTCGCCCCTTTGGCCACCAATTTGAACTTTATAGAAACTTAAAACATTTGAGAAATATGTAATGTTAAGTAAAATTGTGAGGGTGTGATGGTAGTGGATGTTTTGCTAAATATTTGGGAGGATATGGAGGTCGCAAGTTTGACCCTCATTGAATCCATAATTTTTACGCAACTCTAGCCAATATATTCCAATGAGGGGTCTCCACATGGAAGCCTCTCATTGGGTCATCCTTTCCACTTTTCATCATATGATTGGACCACTTGTGCACCACTTTTCGACCTGTGATTGAGCCACCTGCAAGTACAATATGCCTAGTTAGTTGCCAATAATCATGTGCCACGTGTCACCCTTGCAGTGGTGACACGTGACACATTTTTTTTCCCATGTATTTTGACCTTTGACTTGGTTGACTAGAACTTTGACCACTTATATATTTTGCATACAAAATCCATTTGAGGTGTTGTTTGAGCCGTTGGAAATATGACGACGATCTTTCGCATTGATGGTGTTTTCAAGAGAATTTGGGACGACCGAATTTTGAGCATTCCTGAGCCATTCTGGACCTTTGTGGATGTTCCAGATATTTCTGGACCTTTGTGAGAATTCCTAGATCCTCTTGGATCAACCTCCCCCTCTCAGTATAAGTGTGTGCTCAACAATTGGTATCATAGTAGGTTCCTTTGGAAACAGTCTAACCACTAGAAGGTATATCTTGAGAACACACATGGCCAGTTAGGAAGGCTTCTCTACAAACAAGGTTCCCTTGTTTGACAGAACAAACTATGACTTTTGTAGTATAAGGATGTGAACATGTCTAATGGCCCTTGGTTTTGATATTTTGAAATTGGTTGTGACTGGTTATACAACCCCAAAAAATCCACCAACAAATACGACCGAGAAAAAGGCTAGTGAAAATGATGCAAAATCTATGAATGTCATCTTGTGCGGATTGTCAGAATCAGAGTTTTTCAAAGTAATGCATTGCAAATCAATGAAATAAATTTGGAACAAACTTCAAACATCCATGAAGGTGATGATAAGGTCAAGAAGACCAAGCTCTAGACTCATAGAAGATAGTTCAAGAGTCTGAAGAGGAAAGAAGAATAAAATGTTGCAGCCTATCTCCTTCGTGTGGAAGAAATTGTCAACACCATCAAAGGGCTTGGTGAAACAATCACAAAACCAATGATTGTGAAAAAGGTGTTGAGTTCAATCCTCTTAATATTTGAAGGGAAATTTTTTGCCATTGAGGAAATGAAGGATATTGATCAATTAACAATGGATGTATTACATGGGATCCTCACTACATACGAAATGAGGACTAAAAAGGAAAAACCATCAAAGGGAAGAAATTGTCAAAGCCTCAAAGAAGATGAAGAACAAAGAGAACAAATCAGGTGATTGTTCCATCTGTGAATCAGATGTAGAGGAAGCAAATTTTGTAGAAAAAACTCAAAAAGGGATCTCGAAAATACAATGGTAAGTTTCCCTTTAAATGTTTAACTATGGAAAAGTAGGACATTTTGTTGCTAAGTGTCCATATGCAAAAAATGAAAGTAGTGATAATTAAGAAGACTATAACTTAAAGAGAAAATATCATCAACAAAAAAATAACCACAAACAGGACAAGCATGAAAAGAATAACTCTTATAAGTAGAATAAGATCCTCTACTCAAAAGGGGTCAGCGACTCGTCTAAAGAAAGCAGTGAAAGAAGTTCTAATAGTGATTGAGAAGAAACTCTTTTAATGGAAATCAAAACAAATATTGATGAAGACAAAGGGAAAGAAATGATGGATTCGGAAGAAGATCAGGAAAATGTTGAAACAGATGGAGAAGTGGATCTTGAATAATAACTCATGTGTTCCTTAAGTGAAATAAAGAAGCTAAGGAAAATGAATTTGAAACAAAAGGAGAAACTACAAAAATATGAAGAATATGATCATGATTCAAAATCCAAAATGTCACAAATCCTTGAAGAATCATAAAATATTATCATAAGCTTAAAATTTCAATTAGAAGAGGCAAGAAGGACCAAAGAAGTGGTGAGAATCCAGCTGAAGAAAAAGGAAGAAAATTGCGAAGAGCTAGAATCTAAGATTGTTTCCTTAAGAAAGGATTTGGAAAAGTCAATTGCACAATTGAACAAAAGCTTTAAGTTTGAAAAGAGTATTGAAATCTTAGATGATATCATCAATTGTCAAAGGTCTCCATTGATTAATACTACTCTTGGATATGATGTTTTGTTGCCTCCCTACCTACACCTAGCCTTGCTACAACCAAGGAATTTCTATTTGTTGCAAGACGAGTTTAGACTATATTTCTAGAAGAACAACCTATTGTTGATTGTGTCAAACAGATTGATGAGCTACATGCTCCTCACATGCCATCAATTGAGCATGTTTTTACAAATGACATTGTTGTTGATATGTCAGGTTGTTCTACTCTCGTAAGTGAACCTAACCCTGAGCCTACTTCATCTGATCAACCAACAAAAAAATGTGTTCCCTATCATCATCGTCACCATAAAAATCAAAGGAATGGAAATAATGCTTTCAGATCATTGCAGAAGAGACATGAAAGTTAGAATTGTGGACCAATGTCGACTACCAGGATAGATTTTGGTTGGATTGATGGATGGTTGTGGAATCATTTGACTAGATGTTTGAGGACTTCATATTGTTGTGTATCATTGGTTGTACAGTCGTGTGGCGCTTCTCTTACTTACCGATGATTTCCTTGGAAGTGATTGACTGGGAATCGACCCAACATGACAGTCGACTACAGTTTTGACTGGGTTTTCCATCAACTGGAATTTTTGACAAGAACTATTGCTACTACTTATTGATCCCTTGGAGGGGGGATACTTGAAGTTGTTGATATGCGAACCCAACTAATGTCTTCTTGTTGACTCGACTATTTCTTATTGAATCGATTTGGATTTGTTGAGACCAACCCAACCATGTTCGACTATTGTTGGAGATGTACTACTGCTTATATTGGATACATAGACTATCTGGATTGACAGAGACTGATTATGGTGTGTCGTTGGTGGCAATGTTCAGACTTCTTAAGGACTGTTGTTGTATCATGTTTGAGAAGTTTTTACCATTAAGGCAGGTAATGTTGATGACAAAAAAGTGCAAGTGGAGGACATTATATTCTGGGCAACATGCATATAATTTTCATTCAGTATTATAAACATTCCTTCTTCAGAACTTGACGGATTTTTGACAATTGGGAATGAAATTTGACGACAACTCTACACATTTGTCCAAGGAAACCTCAGAATATTTGTAAGTGGTGTATGGAACTTTAGGATTTGGCATGGTTTCAGGTATCTACTATGAAAAATAAAAGACAAGTCCATGTATATATTCTATACATTGTGACTAGCATTGACCATGTTTGGGAAAGTGTTTTTGAAGGACAATTGGATGGTGGTTTGATGACATTCAAGCACTACCAAACCATCAACATACCTGTGAAAGTGGAAGATCCCTTAGAAGTTATGAAGGCACATAGCATTTTGAATATTCAAAACACATGGAGAAGTGATAAGTTGTAGATAGAAAAAAAAAAATGAACAACATCAGACCATTCATTTTTTAGCAGTAGATTGTGAGAAAATGGTGAAGGTAGTCAATCCTATCAGTTGTGAATAGTACTATGATAGTGAAACAACTAGCAAGTCTTTGGAAAAATTTTACTCAGTAGCAAAAGGAGTCGTTCAGGAGAGTAATGGTAAAATAGAGAAGACTCGGCAATTACAATAAGAAAATATAGTACATTTAGAAGGGGAGCCACTTCAGAAAACTACAAGAGAAAGCACAATCTAAGGGGGAGAAACACAACAAAAGGAACTATGCAAAAAAAAATGAAGCATATTCCCATCAATTACCACTTCCTAAGAATAACATGTAGTCGAACTAAGTGTCAAGATAGAATACATTTCCACCAAGGAACAAGTTGCAGATAATTTTACCAAACCCTTTCCCAGAGAAACATTTGAATATCTCATACATAAATTGGGAGTGATATCCCTCTTATCTTGTCAGCAAAGAAGCACAACGCAGGGGGAGCATACCTTTTCCATTGATGTCAAAGGGGGAGAATTACAGATAGGGGGATAGTTTCACATAGGGGGGGAGATTTACAGATAGGGAGATTTGCATACAAGGGAGACTTATTTCTATTTATGGAAGATGATGTGTTTTTTAGTACAAGGTTGTCATCAATGACAAAGGGGGAGATTCTTGAATAAATTATTGTCATTGATGTCAAAGGTAAGTAAGTATTCAAATATAAATGTGACTCTAATTAATACAAAAGTGAAAAATTTAAGTGGAAGTGGAGTTTACGTAAAAGGGGAGTAAACATGAAAGTGGATTAAAAAAAAAGGTAAAAGTGAAAGTGGAGTTTGCGTAAAAGTGGAGTAAACATGAAAATGGATTAAAAAAGGTAAAAGTGAAAGTGCACATGGTATTTGCAACTCGTGGTGGTATTTTACCCATGGTATGTTAAAAAGTGATTTAAAAATTAAAAAAGGGGGGATTTAATTATTATTTAATAAAAGTCATGACTTTTCAAATGAACATGATGTTTCATGTAAATCTTATGCTAAAGTACAAATGGAGAAGAGGGTTATGGAAAAAAATGTGTGTGGGTGAAAATGTAATATTCGTGTACATATCATTTGAGAAATGACGATTGAACATCATTCAAGGAGCGACAATTAAATATTAGTGAAGATCATATATGGTGTCCTAGCAAATAGATCAAGCGTTCTAGTAAGCAAAACTTGTAAAGGTGTATCTGAGGCAGAAGCAGAAGAAGTAGCAAGAATATATGGTGAAGGAAGAAGGAGAAAGCGTTGAGCAGATCTTACGAAAGAAGAAGGAGCAAGCGTCGATTTGATCTAATGAAAGCAGGAGGAATGAGTGAAAAGTTGATCTGGTGAAAGCATAAGTAATGAGAGTAGAGCAGATTTGGTGAAGACATAAGGATCAAGAATACTAGTGAAGGATGTGCACATGAAGAACCTATGAATTTGTAAGTAGGTTGGTGCCTAAAAAATAAATAGTTGTGGGGATTGGTGTCTCCAGTAAGTCGGTGCCTACAAAAAATAGAGGGGATCTGTGTCTCCTATAGGTCAGTGCCTACAAACAATAGAGGGGATTGGTGTCTCCTATAAGTCAATTCCTACAAACAACAAGTGGATTGGTGTATCATGTAGGTCGATGCATATAAACAGGAGAGGGGATCAGTGTCTCATGTAGATTGGTGCCTACAAAAAGTAGTGGGGATTGGTGTCTCCGTTAGGTTAGTGCCTATAAACATTTTTAATCGTAGGTTGGTGCCTACAAATTAATAAAAATAAGTTTTTGTGGTTTTCTCCCGAAAGGGTTTCCACATTAAATATTGTGTTGGTTGGTTGATATATCTATGTGATTGCTTCATTATGGTTTATGAATGTTAAAAAGGAAAAAAATATTCTTATACTGATTCACCCCCCCCCCCTCTCTCAGTATAAGTGTGTGCTCAACAGAAACTAGTGAATAGTCTAATAGACTAGTGATTTGAGGATCTTTGATAGTAATTAGGTTGCATGATTGATTATCTTACATTCCATTGTCATCTTAGAAAACTAGCCAATGACTATGCAATTGGCTTTGGATAGTAGGGATTCAAGTATATGGATAGATAATTTAAAGGAAGATATGGTGTTATTAAACAAGAATTAAATGTGGTAATTGGTACTTAGATATAAGTGGTATCTTATGAAAAAGTTCAAACTAAACAAGGCTATCAAGAAATATATGTCTGAATTGGCCAATGGTTATATATAGGTTAATGGAATTAACTATGAGGGAACCTTTTTACTTGTTGTAAATATAGATTTAATAAGAATGTTTTTAGAACTTATAGTGGAATGTGTTCTTGAGGTCAAATATATGTATGTGAAGACATGGTTATTGTAGAGAGAATGAGAAGAGGATATCTACATATAACAACTTATAGGGTTTGAGATTGAGAGTAAAGAGGATGTATATTTAACTACAATTTGGTATGCTAATTATAGAAGTATGTCTTAAAGCAATGACCAAGGATATAGTATAAAAATTTTAGTGGTTTTGTGTTGGAGCAAATATTTCAAAGGAGATTTGCATATCACTGCATCTACTTTAAGTTTAGTGTTGGCCATGTCATAATTAGTACTACATATGTCAATGAAATCTTATGATTGACAATGATAATGGACTCATCCAATGTATGAAGCTTCAATTTTCATATCAATTGAAATGAAGGATCTTGGTGCTATGTATTATTGCTTGTTTATTGAAATTATGTGAGACGTGGAGGAATAATATAGTTTTGAGTTCGAATAAATAAATTAACACAAGTTGGAGAATTTTAAAATGTTGGATTTGAAAATAATTTGGACCGTGATTGTTTATGGTGTAAATATGCCAAACTCAATGACTCATGAGAGTGGTGTTCAGTCAAAAGAGATAAAAAAAAATGTTACATAATTGATTACAGTTGAAAGATAAAAACCTGATATATGCAATGGTATTCAAAATACCTAACATTGCAAAATTAGTGGGAATAATCAACAAACTCATGGGAAACCATTGTCAAAAACATTGGATTGTTGTGAACAAAACTTCCAAGAATCTAGAGATTACAATTGATTTTATCTTTTAGTATGGTGATAAACATTGACCACAAAATTTCTTGGATATAATGATGTGAATTAGGAAACAACTAATGATTGACTAATGCTTGTGCTTGTGTTTGAGTGGAGCCAAAGGTTAGAGTACTTGAAGACAACAAAATATGGAATAATCGTGCACCACAGTTAAGTGTATGACAACAAAATAAATTTATTATGAGCTAATTTGGTTTCAATGTGAGTAAGGACATAAGGATGAATGGATGAATATGGGATGGTCCACCAAGATACATTTTGATTCTCAAAGTGCTAGTAACATAAGGAAAGAACATAACTTATCATGATAAGTTAAAGCATAAAACATTCAATGTCATTTTAGAAGGACTTATCAAGTGTAGTAGCATAAAGAAGGAATCTAACTTATCGTGATAAGTTCAAGCATAAATACATTCAATGTTATTTCATAAGAAAGATTGTTAGTGAAATGAAAGTTTGAAGAGATGTTGTTGATTTATTTACTAACTGTGTGCAAAGATACGTTTGAGAGGTGTTGGAATTCTATGGAAATTTGATGACTCTAATGTTGATTTGGTGAAGAGTGTTTGAACAATGACTCCAAAGTAACCAACAAGTGGTACATTTTTGAAAGTGTTTTCCACTTAAACAATATATTTCTTATTATAAGAAGCTAACTTAGTTACAAGTTGATAAGATCAATACATGGAAATTGACATTATCAATGGAGTTTAGTAAGTGGAGTCGACCTAAAGGCTTGCTTAAATGATGATTTAGAATCCTAGATTCCTAACATCTTGGTGACTATTCAAATTGTCTTCTTATGATAAAGATCTCAAACTCTATGGGTTGAAGCTAATTTTAGTTGATATAAATAAATAAGGCAGTTATGGACATTTTGTATAGATAGATGATATGCATATGGATAAATGTCCTTGCCTTAGAGAATGTTGTAGTAATACTTGGTATTAATATTTGTGTACATCATTCCAAAAGGATTATTGAATGATGCATTTTTTTTCTTGAACATATCTACGTGTATGGTGAATGTTATGATTTATAATTTGTATATTTATATTTATATTATTACATTGTTACTCTATTTGAGTGTCAGTGAATTTCTATATCAACATGTATGATATAACAATTAATTCATCTACTCACAAGGTAGGGTTCATTCATTGAACCTATGATATAACATGTGTATTCATGTAATATTAAATAATTTCATAGTCTAAACTTTCTATGAATTTGTTATTTTTTTAGCCACCCAAAATTATGGGAAAGGAAACCAATATTTTGTGCATGTGTTATTAATCTTTTTGGATTTGATGGCATTGGAGATTTAATATTAACATTGCATAATATGTTGCATTAGGAGTGTCATTTCTCCATTAAAAAAAACAATTTCATTCATCAGAAATTACAATTTTAGCATTTTTTATTAAAGAAACCATGTTCATGAGATATTAAAAATTACTTTTCAAAACCATTTTTTAACCCCTTCCAATAAACATTTATAAATAAATTTTATTTTTATAGATATCTTATTTGTTCCCAACATTTTTAATATTCTTTTTTATTTCTACTCTTATTACACGCATAATATATTTATTTTCAATATTATTTTTATTTTTAATCTTTATATATTAAATAATATATTATTTTTATTTTTTTAATTTTAATTCCTCAACATAAATTCACATAGTATAATATTACTTAATCAAAAATTGAACTTATAACTTTTGAAAGTTAAAAACTATACACTAAAAGTCAATAGCTCACTTTATCAATTAATATCAAAACAAAAATATCATATATATTATTATTAACTTAACAAAAACAAATTTAATTTATTTTTTATTTAAATTTACAATCTTTCCTTAATTGTTGCTGCCTTTGTTATTCATAATTAGTCAATTCGATCGGTTTCAAGTTTCAACCCTCACGAATCCCTTCTTTTCCACCCAAAGGTTCCGAAAATTAAATTTATTTTCCATAAACAAGCAAGGATACTCAATTTATCAAGTTGGTAGGCCAATAAACAAGCAAGGATACTCAATTTATCAAGGTGGTAGGCCAATTGCTCAATTTATCCATGGCAGTAGACCAATCGTTATCTCAGGTTTCTTGGACTGCACTCAACACTCTTTCCATTTAGGACATTAAACCTTTTTTAAAATTATATATATATTTCTTAATTAATTAGAATGAGAATATTATTATGGGGTAAAATCTTAATATTAAGATATACTATTGTAACAAGTGTTATATGGTAGTGTTAAGTAGTTTCGGAAATGAAGATGATAGTTGACATTCTAAAATTATTGATGATGATGATGATGATGATGATGATGATGAGTAACTCCATTGAAACCGATGAATACAAACATGAACTCATAGCTATAGTCCATCAGGTAGGGACTAATAAGAGATTAGTGTATACTAATGCAATAAGATAATAATTTAAATATTAAATTATAATTATTTTATATCAATATATTAATTAAATCATAGTTTTATATTAATTAAATTGTATAATAATAATAATAATCTATTTTTAAGGTCACTGCCAAGCCAGCACACCAAATTGGTGTATGAGACCCCCTTGTTTGTGGAACAAGGGGACACCCCTCCACCCTAAAGTCTAAGAAGATAGGATTTTGAACCTGTGATTTAAATGGATTATTTTAGTAATTTGAATGAGAAAAGCGACATGAATTAAACTTGTATTATTTTCAAAAATTTGATAATATAAATATTAAATAATAACTATAAAAAACAAAATATAACACCACAACTATTAATATTTAGTAAAACATAACCTATTAACAATTTTTTATAATTGAAAAGAAAACTATAAACTCTATGCTCTTTTAATGTTAACTATTTAAAGATTATTTCTTTGGTTGAATTAGTGTATATTAATGCAATAAGATCAGCATAGATTCATCTTAACTTTGGATCTATCAAGAGCAGATCATCAAATCTCTAGAGGTGCAAACTTTTAATCTTTCCTCAAGTTTTACACTTTAAAAAGGGTTTTCATCTCCAAAGATTTGATCCCTCTAGACACTTGATAATTTCAAGATTAAAATCAATT
>ML777575.1:24348-40118 GCA_009831015.1 Picea engelmannii
TTTAATTATAGCAGTAATGATATGTTTTACTCTGAGTTAAATGTGTTTATTTGTTTAAATGCATGGGATATATGATATCTGTATGAGCTTTGTACAAATGGTGTGTACAAATGGGTATCAGAGCGCGAGTAAGCCCATAGTTCTGAAATGGGTGTGCTACAGGTTCTGTAACTACCAATTTAGCATGTCATTCTTTATCATATATTAATCTCTTGGATGATAATAGATGGTGGTATAAGGCTATTTGGAAAGTAAATATCCCAGGTAAAATTATTTGTTTCATGTGGCTTTGTTTGATGGACTGTATTCTTACTGGTGCTAATTATAGGAGAAGGGGTGGGATTGGGCCTTCATCTTGTAGTCTTTGTCTCAGAGATGAAGAGATAACCTCTCACCTCTTTGTGCATTGTGAGGTTTCACAATCTATTTGGAAAGATATCCTAATTTATCTGAAGATTTTGGAAGCTTGGAGTTTCTCTTCTTTAGAATATTATATATTAAAATGGTTCACTACATATCCAAAGTTGCGGCATGTTCCTTTTCTGGTGTTATGGGGCATTTGGAAGTACAGGAATAAAATATTTTTTGAGAATTGGCCTAGGCAAGATTCCAGAATTGTCACTAAAATCCTTCCTTCATTTAAAGAATTCACAGGGGCTTGTGAAAATGACAAAATGGAATACATTCTCAATCCAATATATTTTGATGATACTCCTATAGGGTTCTTTAATGGTGCAGTTGTTGGAGGTTTATGTGGTATTGGTATTTTTCTTAAAATTAGTTCAAATCACTTCTTCAGAGTTCATTTTGCTGGTGGTGAAGGAAACAATATGAAAGCATAGATCATGGGATTATGGGGTCTCTTACACTTCACATCTATTTTATCCATATATAAGATGATGGTGATTGGAGATTCGAAAGTGGTTGTTGATTGGATAAATGGAAACGCAAATATGAATATGATATATCTAAATGCCTGGAAGGATAAAATCGGGAGATTAAAAGATAGTTTTGATGGAATCAAATATATGCATGTGCATAGGAAATTCAACTTTGAAGCAGATTCACTTTCCAAAAAAGCAGATTCACTTTCCAAAGAAGGCTTTGTAGTCAGTGAAGATAGATACTTTTTTTTTCTAAAGACAAGAGTACACATATGATATTCTAGATCTAGTTGTTAGCGATATTTTGATGATATGAACTTCTCATATTTTGTATTAGAAAGAATTTTCTAGATTGAAGACAATAGGATCATGGATATAAAAGGTTATAGACTTTTGTCGAACTGTAAAGAGAACATCATCTTCATTGATGCATATGTATTTGAAAGGTTCACTTGATTCTTAATAGAATAGCAGTGAAACTGCTTTTTCTGCATGAAAAACAAATAATGGATGCATGAAGAGCAGAAGATGTGTGTTCCACATCGAATTCAAGTTACATGAATCTTAAGCTTGTATGTTAGTAAGATGAGTCGAACACAAATTGAAGAATGAGAACGAGATGGAAGAGATGAAGTTCCTATGAACTTCATAAAGGATCAGAGAATTGTAGTAGAAGTGTGTGAAGAGGAACGAGATCGAGGAGAGACGATTTAGAGTTCATATGAAGTTCGTTGAGGAGCGCAGACCAGAGGACGTTGGTAGAGAATGAATCTTTAGAGTATCGATATTGGTGAGTTGTAAATCTGGCGACATGGTGAATTGTAGACCATTGATCATTAAGAGATCAATGATTGAAAATTTTATGGATTCAGGGGAAGACCTAACCATTGAATAACATAGAGATCAACAACTAAGAACAAAGGACCATATTGGCCTTAACTCCCTTGAAAGGGTCTGTGATTAAGCGTTCTACTGGCTTTAAAGTCCCTGTGTCCAATGGGTCGGTTAAACCAAATTAGACTTCGATTGTCGAGGATGTGTGAAGGGGGATACTTGGTGCCCGACGTAACAAGACCATGATAATCAATTGAAAGCATAAGGTTAAAGTTTTGGGTGTACCAGTGGCATGTTGCCCCAATGGTCCGATGTCTTGGTAGTTGGGACACATGGTAGAGAAGATTGCAAAGGAGACCCGATGATCCGGTGAACCTGGTGGGATGGTTAGAGCACTTTAACTAGAAGGAAATAGATCCAATTACAAGGTTTTTAAGTCTTGATTAAGTAAAGGTTTGATAAAAAGGGCTGAAGGGCTTTAAAGCCTACCCCGTGTACATCATTTTTGGTAAAGGTGTAATCCCTTGGTCATATGGGCTTGGAGTTATAATGCTTGGGTGGTTGATGTTAATACAAAGTTGACCATCCATTCTAGGTGTTTTTGAAAGCTAGAGGAGTGGTACCCCGCATCACATCTCCAAAACTATCATCCTTGGGGTTTTATGCACCCTTGAGGAGATATATACCTATAAATTTTTGTTCCAAGAATTGTGGGATGTTTTCGTTTGGTCTTATGAAGAAATCCCTGCATGGATCCCAATAATATTAAACATCACATTAACACTTGGCCTAATGTACATTCTATTCTATAAAAGAAACAACTTATACATGTAGTGAAATCTTTGGTTCGCAAGGGTGAAATAGTCAATCTTCTAAAGGAAAATTGCATTTACTTGATAATATACACTATGTGAGTATCCAACCTTGTCCTTGTTAACAATAAGCAAGGGACTATTAAGGAATGCTCCAATTATTGTGATCCTAACAAAGCATACCCAAAGGAAAACTTTCTAGCCACTTTTTATCAATAAGTTATTGATATTTACACCGAGAACAAAGTCCTTTCTTTACAGGATGGATTTTTCAAATATAATCAAAATTTATATTCGTAAGTAATATCAATATAAGACCACCTTTACCACACTTTGGGGCACTTAGTAATATCAATATAATATAAGACCACCTTTACCACACCTTGGGGCACTTTGTCCTATGGAATTATGTCTTTTGATTTTAAGAATGTTGGAGCCACTTTTCACTATTATATATGTTATGTATTTCATGGTATGGCTGACACCATTATTTTCTACTTGAATGGCCTCACTACTCATCTATAACATTCGGAGAATTTGTATGCCATTTACCTACAATGTCAAAAAAATACAAGATATGAGTCAAACCTTTAAAGTTTTTTTTTTGTGTCATTGATCAGTGCCTTTTAGGATCCATTGTGTCTAAGGTGGGGATCACATTGGATCCCTGAAAAGTTAAGGAAATTATGTAGTATCCCCACATGGACATTTCATCAACTTCATTGAAGGCTCCAAGACAAGTCCATTTTTTTTTTTCCCAGAGATTTATTCTTGATTATGTGACCCAAGTTCATGGTTTTTTGAATTCCTGCCTTCATATGAGAGGACTAAGTGCAATAAGATATTTATTGCTTTACATGAGCACTTAAATGTTGGCCCCGCTATTAGATCCAATGGACCTCGATCATGATTTTATCCTCAAAATATCCACATCTAATTTCTGTTGTCGATGTCTTAGTCTAGAAAAATGTTGGTTACACTAAACACACCATTTACTATGTTGACGAGAAACTTTCTAAACCTACATTGTGTTATAACCATGATGATAAATTTTACATGGTCATGGTTCCCAAGGTCCAAAAATTTTACATGGTCATGGTTCCCATGCCAAAAACCGGCCGGAACAATGTACTGATTGCCACAAAAGGCCGGGCATGGCCGCAACTTCCATCATTGACCGATTTGGCCCTAACGCGCTGCAGCCTTGCTTGCAAATTGCAAGAATCTCTGGCGCAATTACTCGACGTATAAAATGCCGGACAATTCCAAGTCGCGTATCGGTTGCGTTAAGTCATCTGTAGAAGATACCTTCTGCTTAACTGTCGCTGTCGAATATACGACGCCAGTGACGTACGTTGACTAGAAAACCATTCGTAAAGTGTGTATACGGCGAACGCGAGACACAATGTCGTAGAATACGAGCGTACATACGTTCAACAGTGTATAACCAGCCGTGTACAGATCAAGCTGATAGATTCGTAGTTTAGTTGTGCGGTACTTTTTGCTGACATGATGAGATCGCTGTCCTGTCAACATCCTTCTGACACCATTCCCGTAGAGTGCGGTAATGCGACAATCCATTGTTAGTGACCACACCGACCACCATCACGTATTTTGGGAAGAAACAAATAAAGAATGCTCCAGTTGTACTTAAACATACAAATGGAGAAAAATTATCCATCCCCCCAACTTTATTCCTACTTTCTCATTCACCGTGCAATCAATCAAGATTCAAAACATTAAAGAATGGCATGGTCATATTTCCATTCCAAAAGGTTTTATTGTTTTAACCCTTTTAAGTTTACAGTCTAAAATAGACAATATTTTTCAAATTTATTTAAAAAAAAAAGAGATCAATTTTATGAAAACAAATACAATAACGATTATCCGTATTTTTGTTAAAATTTTATATATTATGAAAACAAATAATCATTATTTTTTTAAGTGGATTGTGATGTTTTAAAAGTTTATATAAAATTTATTCTAAAATGCCCAACCAATATAATGATTATCCTTATTCTTGAATAATGTTAAATTATTCTCTTTTAAGAAAATCATGTAAAAAGAATCTTTAAGCAAGCGACAGGTATAATAACCAATATTTTTTCACATTATTTTGAATGATCTTAAAAAAACCTAATTTCATAAAACATTTAGATTATACATTGTAAAACACTCAAACTTATATTTAAGGTTAACACTCAAAATTTGTAATATAAAAATAAAACTTATATTTAAGTTTAACCCTTAAAAAAATTGTGAAAACAAAAATACAAATGCCATCAACTTTGAATTGTACAAAATATTATATTATTTTATTTTAACTTTAACATTCAATTAATTGTGAAAGAAAAAGTACAATTGTCATCCATTTGAATCCTACCTACAAAATATTATTTTATTTTATTTAAATGTGCCAAAGGAAAAAGATACCCATTAAATGAGAACAATAAAAAAAAATGCATATCCATGCCAAAAAAGAAAGGGTTATTTATTTAACAAGATGGGCCCCCAACTTTTGACAATATATATAAAAAAACAAGAAATATTTATTACAATTACATTGGGGGAAGTGAAAGCAACAATAAGACTTCAAAGTTTTTGGCCAATAAGATATCACATAAATGAGATTTAAAATTTAAAATAAATAATTATTTTTTAAAACTTTGGATAAAGGGGTGTATATTTTATAGTCAACCATGAACTAATAGAAAGTCAAGCCTAACTCAAAGCTATATACCATGCCTATCGACAGGGATAATAATGCAAGGGAAAGTTTAACATTCTTCGCTCTCGGATTTAAATCCTAAATAAGATATTGACTCAATCGGATTTAAATCCTAATGAAGGTTGCATGGCAGCGGAGTCCCTGTCAGGTTGGGATGGGAGTAAATGCGACCTAGTACAGACACGTGGCTATAAAGTTGAAATACATTGAAATACTTTTATGCATAGGAAATATGTACTATTGTAATGGATCGCGGGTTGTTGGACTAGCGATATACAAAAAACACCGATAGTTCCGTGATACAGAAATTGGGCCTCTGATGTTCTCTGCAATACAGAAATGGAGTGGAGTTGCGAACTATAGAAATTCATCACAAATAAAAAAATTATACATACGAAATATGTACTTGTATAAAGTAGATATTTAGTTTTATACATACGAAATTTGTACTTTTATAAAGTATGGAGAAGAGATTTTATAGAGGTTGCAGGGAGCCCTCATTGCATACTTAGACAGTTTTTGGATCGCGGGTTCTCGGGTTGGCAGGTTCAAAATTGGGCCTTTGATGTTTTGTGGCCTACAAATAGCACCGACAGTTCCGCGATATACAGAATGGCAGACGAAGTTTAGTTTGCTTTAAAACTAAGTCTTTTCTTGGACAGAAAGATATAGCATTGTCGAATTAGTTTTCTTTGCACACGTTTTATAGAGCATGCAGGGAGTGGTCATTCCATACTTCGTCAGTTTTTGGATCGTGGGCATTGTCGAATCAGTTTTCTTTGTAATTTATCAAAAAATAATAATGTCTGTTACATGTTTCTGGAAATTGGCGGGTTCAAAATTGAGTCTCTGATGTTTCGTGGCCTACAAATAGCACCGACAGTTCCGCGATATACAAAATGACAGATGGAGTTGCAGACTATAGAAATTTACAAAAAAATAACGTTTATTATACAATAGAATAGTAATAATGTTTTCTCGAATTAGCTTGCTTTAAAACTAAGGCTTTTCTTGGACAAAAAGATATAGCATTGTCGAATTAGTTTTCTTTGTACACATTTTATAGAGCATGCAGGGAGGGGTCATTCCATACTTCGCCAGTTTTTGGATCACATGTTCTCGGGCTAGTGGTTTCAAAAATGGGTCTCTGTTGTTTCGTGCCCTACAAACAGCATCGAGAGTTCCATAATATACAAATTGAGAAGTGGCGTTGCGAACTATACAATACAAACTTATTATAAAATAAAAATGTCTATTACATATCTTTGGAAATTACATCAACATTTAAAACATCAACATCGTTGAAGACCAAAAAATTAGCATACAATAGAAGACAAGAAATGTAGCATATCTGAATTAGTTTTATTTGGAACAAACAAGAAAGGGTCCTGGAAACCCAAAATTTAGTGTACAATAAGGGCATTGTCGAATCAATTTTCTTTGGAATTTATCAAAAATTAATAATGTTTGTTACATGTTTATGGAAATTTAAATGCGTTTTCCATATAGAATGGGATTGGGGCTCCCGCGGAGCATAAAAATAAATTAGTACAAGAATTAGGAATGTTGAAAGAAGTGCACGATGGTAGAGAGGAAGACCTGAAAAGAAGAAATTGGAAGTTAAGAGTGTTTGGTTACAGTTTTCTATTGAAAGAGGACATAAGTGGATTGATAAAGAAGAGAAGATGACAGCATAGACTTAAACTGGATTGATAAACAAAACAAGATGGAAGTATAAACTTACTATGAAGCCGATGTGTTTTTGTTGCTATCGTCGATGGACATTGTAGTCCTGTTGACCGATTCTTGCCCTTCCTAGACGAGGTTGTCCATTCTCTCTTGGAACCATTCTTCGATGTATCTTTTCATGGGGGTTGTGTTGGTTTCATCCCAGATTTTTATGTCGTAAAGGTCCTTTTCTAATTTCCTTAGATCCATTGAAATACTATGTAGAGTCTGTTCAATTTCTTCATTGTGTGAGGCATAGTCCAGTACCCAGCGCTCGTGCTCATTTAGACAATGTTCAAGTATGCTGTAAAACTTTTCGAAAGACAACCCCTTTAAAATATCAACTTGTTCCTTGAAGGCTTCTTTGGTGACTGACAAGGATTTGAGAATTAAGTTAGGATCTTGAACCTCGTTGGTAGTTCCGGCTAAGTCCAGCTAGAGTAGGCTTATGAATAAATCTTCATTTTCTAATATGACTTGTTTACATGACTTGACAATGAGCTACAGGTTGTCAACTTTCTTTTGCCAGCATGCTTTTACTTTTTTGGTGCGCTTTGGAGAGGGGAGTTTCTCCTGTCTTCTTTTCAGTTCCAATGTGTTGTCAGCGTATTTGGCAAAAGGGGCCAGTACCTAATCACAAAAAAGCTGTTCATTTTTTAAATTCGTCTCCAATTGTTCCAACAAATCATTGGCCTTCTTTCCGAAGGAAACTAAATTTTGCGATGTTTCCTAGGCTTCAGTAACTACCTGCATTCTTTTGTTGATGTTATTCTCTACAAGGGCTCTAGAGCATGCAAGGAGGGTAGAGGATACTTTCATCTTTGTTGCAATGGTAGCAGACACGATTTTTTCCAAAGGAATGGCAAATTCTGGAGTTGCAAGGAAAGCCTGCTCAAATTCGTTGAGGCGTTGTTTCATATTGGCATTTTCAGTCTCAATTCCTCGAATGGAATCACGAAGAATGTCACGGGTTCCCTGGTGAAATTGACAGATTTGGGATGGTGGCATTTCATTAAAGTTAATCTCTACGCGAGATTTTCCTTTCCTATTTGTTACGTCTCTCTTTTCAATGGCCAGACTTTTAGATTGGCTGTCAAAAATAGCGCTCTATATTCCGAAGGATTCATCTATGTCAAAACATTCGGTGTTCGATATTTCCATCGCAGACGACCCAATTTTCTGCATGTGCTCAGCTTTAATTTCAAGTTGCAGTTTTCCACTTTCAATTTGGGGTTCCTCTGCCTACCCTGCATTGTTTTTTCTCTTCTTCATCAGTGGAATTTTGTGAGAACTATCAATATTTATGCGAGGAGGGTTCTTATCTCCTCCTCCATTCGAAGATTTCTGTGTTTCTTTCTTACTGGGGTGGACTGTCAAAGAGATGCTCCATGATGTCGTGCTCTTGGGAGTGCTGGCGGGGGATTGGGTACTCTTCTCACCAGATACTTTTCCATGTTGTCTGTACAATTTTGTGGCGCTTTGCAATCTCTCTGCGTCGCAATTGGCAGAAGCATGATTGTTGTCGACACTGTTCATGTCTTGGGTCAGGTGTGTATGGATAAAAGAGGTGTTGAAGGCAACACCCAGTAAATGTTCACAAAAAACACCATTAGGGTCGAACCCTTTTAGCCTTTCAACGTACGTTAGGTTCAATTTCTTGAAATCGGCAGAAAACTTGTCAATCTTGTTGATGTTTCTGCACATGAATTCTCTGACTTTCTAGGGTAGAGAAATGAACTGTTTTTTGTTCTTATCATGGAAATAATGCAACTAGTGGTTGTATTGCCTTGTTATTTCTGCAACAAACATCTTGTCCATGATGTGGCATGGAATGAAGGTAGGATTTTCCTTAGATCCAAAGACCATGAGGACACTATGATTTTCCTCTTGCTCAAGTGTGCCCTTCCTATTAAAAAACTTGGTTGTCTGTCCAGACATCCGCAGAGCATTCTTGCCTAACACTAAATGTTTGAAAACTGAGACAAAGCCATTAAAAACTTCATAAAAACAATGGGAGTCCTTGTGTCTCTATAGTGCCTCGTGTCAGAATGTTACTGGGTCGAATCCACAGTTTATTTTATTGGAAAGAGAAAGTTTTGGAAATGGACAACAATACACAATTGCGAAAATCAAGTAGGATGACATATAAAATTGATTCGATTCTTTGAATCGTGACAAATGGGAGAAGAGCTCAATCGAAACTATCTCCCCCCAATCGAAAATGTATTTTTCCTTGACTGTGAAATACAAAATATAAATAATTATATGGGAAATGTTTGTTGTGGATGCCTGTCCCATTATTCTTGTAACCAACCAAGAAATTTCCCGGAATGGATTTCTAAATGAAGTTACATGTAGCCTTGTGATATCTTCAGGAATTGTTGTTAGGTCTTCGAGGAAGTCCGCTAAGATGTCCAACCCGTTATGATGTTTTTCTAGAAATTGTTTGCAGTCTTGTCCTCTGAACGTCAATGTTGGGTTCGAAAATTTTAACATCTCGCGGAAGAGCCGAGGCAACAAAGAAACAGGAGAATGGTCGCGTAGTGGAATAATTATTTGGCATGGAATATATTTTTCGGTGCACCAAGAGACCACCTCCTTAGAGTAAAAAAACTCAAGAACGTAGCCTGCATGAGCGATTCTAGAGGTCCAAATCACTTTGTTTTGGGCGGAACAGGATGAATAGTAAAAGTATGCCCTAGACCACTGAAAGATCTGGTCCTCTTGTGCGAACATATTTATTGTATCTCCACAAAAATTCTGTCGACTTGGTGCCATAAGTCTACAAGAATGTTTATTTGTTCCAGCCGATGAATGAAATGAAAAGTTGGAAGGGATAATATAACCCTGCGCAAATTTTGGTCAAAAGCGTGTGAATGGGAGATGTCCTCGAGACTTTCATTGATTAATGACAATTTGGATGGTTGTTGCATGATGCGTTGTTAACATTAAACAAGACTAATTTCATACATAGAAATGCCAACACGTTGGATATTGCAATGAGCGATTAAGAATTGTAGATTTCTTGAGCGGCCGAACACGAGGATGCGTGTTGGAGATGAACAATCGGAAGGGACAAAATAATTCTCCGCACATCTTGGTTTAATGCGTAATAATGGGAGATCTCCTCGAGGTTTTCGGCCATTAATGACAATGTTGAGGGTTCCTGCATGGTCATTTGTTAGCATGAATGGTTTCTAATCACATAGTAAGAAAGTACGGAGGTCGCGGGCAGGGGAAAAAAGACAGCTACAAAACAGGGTTGCAACGTACAAGCATTGAGGGTGAGGGCACAAGGGTCAAATTGTATGTCTCGAAAATTTTTGAGTGTAATACGCGTAACAACGAAGAGGATATGGTAGGACAGCCGGAAGCACAGGAAGTTAGTGGGGATGGAAGGCAGCGAGAGATACTTTGAAACATTTGTGAGAAGTGGTAGAGTGATCGTGCTGGAATTGTAGATTTCGTGAACCCGACAACATGAGAATCCAAAACGGGTTGAGAAGGTGTCTGCAAAGGAGGTGAGGTCTGGACCTTCTAATTGTATCGCTCCGAACATTTGAATGCATAATCTGTAACACGAAAGAGCAGACGATGTCAGAATCTGGTAGTCAATTTGTATATTCAAAATAATTTTTTAGATACTGTTAGATGGTTCATAGGGACTAGCATCTATAAACAATGGCAATCTCCACCCCACCAGTCCTGCATTTTGTGTGTCAATTTGTATATCGCAGAACTGTGAGCGCTGTTTGGAGGACACAAAACAATGGAAGTGAAATGTTGAGTCAGCCACTCCGCAGGTTCTCTTGTCAATTTGTATATCGCAGAACTGTGGGTGCTATTTTTAGGCCATGGAACAATGGAGGTCCAAGTTTGATCCCGCTCGCTCGAGAACCCGCGATCCAAAATGTCGCTAGATATTGAATGCGGAATTTGTACATGCTCTATAAAATATCATGGGAATTAGTACATGCTCTATAAGATATCATGTGCATACTTTATAGTCCCATAATACACGGGAAGAAAAAAAAGGGAAAAAGAACAGAGTAGTTAGCAGTGGAATTGTAGATCACAGAAATTTAGAGTGGAATATGTATATAATGAAAAAACATCGAAAGCATCGAAAGCAAAAACGGTCGATCGGATTCGTTGTCTGATTATATAGATGGAGATAAACATATGTCAACCCACCAACATTGGAGCTGCATATTTCGTCAACCGGGAAACAGGAGGATCCAAAACAAGCTGAGAAAGTGTCTGCAAAGGAGGCGAGGCCCGAACCTTCTAATTGTATCACTTCGAACATTGGAATGCATAATCTGTAACATGGAAGAGTGGACTATGTCAGGATTTGGTAGTCAATTTGTATATTGCAGAGAGTGCAATCCCAACTGATTCATAACTCTGTGTCCAGTTGTCACTACTAAGAGCTATTTTAGTATTCAAAATAATTTTTTAGATACTGTTATACAGGGAAAAAATAAAAACTAAAATAATTTTTTAGATACTGTTAGATACTTCATAGGGATTAACATCCGTAAACAATGGAAATCTCCACCCTGCCAGTCCTGCACTCCATCTGTCAATTTCTATATCACGGAACTAGAAGCGTTGTTTGGAGGACATAGAACAATAGTAGTGCAATGTTGAGTTATCCAGTCCGCATATGTGCTTGTCAATTTGTATATCACGGAACTCGGGGTGCTATTTGTAGGGCACGGAACAATGGAGGCCCAATTTTGAGCCCGCCCGCCTGGCTGAGAACTCGTGATCCAAAATGTCACTAGGTATGGAATGCGAAATTTGTACATGTTCTATAAAATATCATGTCCATATTTTATAGTCCCATAATACACAGGAAGAAAATAAGGGAAAAAGGATGGAGAAGTTCACAGTGGAATTCTAGATAATACACGAGAAGAAGAGAAGGGAAAAAGAACCAAGTATCTCGTAGAAGAACATCTAGTGTTTTCTTATTAATGCAAATGCTTGCGAATGCCTGTTGAGTTCTCACAAGTTAATGCATAAAGTGCAA
Source organism: Picea engelmannii (assembly GCA_009831015.1). Classification (NCBI taxonomy): domain Eukaryota; kingdom Viridiplantae; phylum Streptophyta; class Pinopsida; order Pinales; family Pinaceae; genus Picea; species Picea engelmannii. The sequence goes on from ML777575.1 coordinate 36,373, forward strand.
ATCACAGAAGTATCTTTCGTACCAGTGTGTCCACTTGCACTAGTAAGAGCATTGCTGATGTATACAAGGAAGGATGCGAAGTTGATGGGGATGGAAAGAAGCAACAGATACTTTCAATGAACTTAATGAATAAAAGGAACCTGTGGTGGAATTGTAGATCACAGATGTTTTGAGTGCAAGATGTATATAGAGGAACGATAAGCAGCTCGTTTCGCAAGCGACATCCTTGCAGCGGCGGGCATGAAATTGGCTAAGTATGAAAAGGAACAGTGGTCGGTCGGATCCGTCGTGCGAGGATATAGATGGAGATGTTAAGGCATGAATTGTAGATCACAGAAGTATCTTTCGTGCCACTGTGTCCACTTGTCACTGGTAATACCATTGTTGATGTATGTTAGGAAGGACGCAAAGTTGTTAGGGCTGCATATCAGCAACAGATACTTTGAACGAAGTTAATGTATACGAGGAATCCGCGGTAGAATTGTAGATCACAGCTGTTTTCAGTGCAAGGTGCATATAGCGGAACAATAAGTAGCTAGGCTCGCAAGTGTTGGCCCCACAACGGTGGGCATAAAATTGGCTAAGTATGGAATGGAACAGTGGTCGATTGGATCCGTCTTGCGAGGATATAGATGGAGATGAAGACATTTTTTCCCATCGTACATAGAAAGACGAATAAGTATAAAACCAGAAAGCGATAATGAACGGGAAAAGAAAAATGGGAAAAGAGATAAGTATCTGAGAGTTGGGAAAACCTTTTTTCCGTTTATTAATGGCAATGTTTTCTAACCTCTGCTGGATTCTCACTAGTAAAAGCATTAAGTGCACATCACTGAAGTTCTTTTCCTGCAACATGTATATGACGAAACAGGGGACATAGGTGTTAGATACCGTGAACTCGAGGCCTGGTGTCCAGATAACTGGCTAAGTATTGGCCAAGACGAAGTCTTGACATCTATTTCAATAGTATTCATACTAGTATCTATCAATGGAGAAAGTTTTCGTATTTATCTGAATAGTATTCATACTAATATATATTAATGGATTGTTTCTGTTTCAAATGCAAATGATCTCCCAATTTGCAATATGCTTTTCGTCTCGCAAATTTCATTGAAACCAGGAAAATTTTGATTGCAAGATGTACATAGTGTAACAAGAAACATGAATTTTCATTGTGGTCTCAACGACATAAATTACTTATCATCTATTCATCTTGTATTCATTTCAATGACATCAACAAATGACGGCTCTCCATAAACATCAATATCTAAATTAAATTAAAGGCAATCAAAATTTGTTGTGACTTTAAGTAATTAAAGCATAAATTACAAACTACGAAAGTTCCTAGGCTGCAAGATATATATGACGAAACATTGGACATATTTGTTTAATACTGCAAACTCAAACATAACTGCCTAAGCTTTGCCAAAGATGAAGTTTTCTATATTTTTTCCAATAGTACTGATATTAATATATATGCACATATATTATCAAATAGAACAAGATGCAATTTATCCAACATACTTCATAGGAACATTGCATCAACAGTTCAACTGCCTTGTTGTAACTCATGAATTCATTCTATTTACGAAACCCGAAGAATGGGAGCAGAATGGGTGCTCCAATTTCTTTCTTTAAATACAGAGCTGGCGCCACATAAGTATGGTCTATGAAAAAGTGTTTTTAAATGTAAAATGTAAAGAAAGAACAGACCAGGTTTGATTTAGATTGAAGTAATGAGCAGCATAAACAAAATCTTGTCCTTCGTGTTTAACGACACAGGGGAAGAAGGTACAAAATACAATTAAAACAAATACCAGAAATTGGAAAATACTATTAAGAAATAAACCGAAATTATTCTATATTCAAATAAGATGTCTTAAAAAATACAACTGATGCTATTTGCGACAACGATTGTGATTTTTCCTGTCGTCGACCAATTAAAGATATGTACATTGATGAAAATTCTTCACACTTTTCTTGACGTTCAAACTCTTTATTCGTAAAAAATGAGTTGAATATCAATTTTGGGTTTTGTACTTAATCGGTGCTGCGAAGTACATCTATCCCAGTTTTTTGAATACCTTGTTTATTCCAGATATGGCCTTCTTGCAATGGATGCTTATTCAACATTCCATTCTTTGTCAAATATTAATTTCCTTCTGTCGTCGAAAATTTGGGGTTTAAGGTGTTTTCTTTGCAATGTTCCTGAGCATTCACATCCGAGACAACTTAGAAATGCAATTCAGGCTGATTTCAAAGTGAATAAAGTTGTTTTATGTCACAACAGTTAAGGTAGGGGAAAAAAAATCAAGTATATAGTGACTGGTATTCTCCCTGTATTCGATAGTCTGTTTGGTTGAAAAGCCTGCTTGAGGATTTGTATGTGGAACTTCTTTGCTTTATTATAGTAAATTGGAAGAAACGTCCAACCTAGATGAAAAATGAAAATCTGTTGAGGTACATAACTTCTTTGGGTAGATGAGGTGTGGCAAGTGCATCAAATGCTGCAGAATGCACCAGAATGCATCAGAATGCACCAGAATGCATCAGAATATATATTTCCTCATAGCAGGGAAGGTATCGCAGCCCACATAAAGGTATGGAATGTTCAGAGGTGACGCCTAATATGTGGACTCTACAACTACATCCAAAGGAAATCGAACAAACTTTGACAACAAACATGGCTTTCTGTCAAGTCGGCTACTAGAGCCACATGCAGGTCATCAAAGTATGAAATATAAACTCTTGTAGTGATAATATGTCATTTTATCCACCCATACAAATTCTATTACCAGCCTCTGAGGAAGACAAATACTTGTGTGATATCTACAATTCGATACAGTGGTCAATTCTGTGTTGTTGGAATAAGCTATATACTTAAACGAAGAACTATCTTGCAGGTGACCTAAAAATCCATTACAATTCCCAACAATAAAACAAAGAAGTTCAACAAACAAATTTCTAGGCAGCCTTTTCAACCAACCAAAGCATCAAACACAGGGAGAACACCAAACATACTTGTTCTTTTTTTTTCGTCCTCTCTGAGTTTCTCTTGTATACCAGAGTTTTTTTTTACTCAAAGCTCACGTCACATAAAACCAGTCTCTCTTCTTTCATCTGCCCCTTGATCGCATCTCTAAGTCGTCTTACATGTCCATGACCAGGAACATTAGAACGAAGGCACCCTAAAGAGCAACTCTTTGATGATAGAGAGAAATGGAAATAAGTATTTAAAAGAAAGGTTGGATGGTCTTCCATACATTTTGTGTTGATTCCTTTTAATGACATATGTTCTTGATATTTTCAGTTATTAATGCCAATCTTTTTGAATATGTACACTGAATAGTGACTAGCAGCACGTATTAAAATTCTCATATCCAAGCAGATTCTCAAATCTGACATCTAAGATATGCACAATATTAAAGAGGGACATGACGTGAAGACCTCTATAGGTCACACGTTCGTGAACTATGCTGAAGATTTTAAGAAAACTAAAATTGCACAAGAAAAAAAATAAAAATAAAAAGTATTTTTGCCAATTCAAAATGTAGGCAAAAATAAATTACCAGATCCCATAATATTCGACTGTCTATTCATTTTAATGGCAGATGTCCTCGATCTTTCCAGTTATTAAAGCCCATCATTTCAAAATGTACAATATTAAAGAGGGACATGACATGAAGGCCTCTGTGGGCGACACGTTCGTGAACTATGCTGAAGCTTTTAAGAAAACTAAAACTACA
>ML777575.1:40286-71577 GCA_009831015.1 Picea engelmannii
AAAAAAAAAAAAAAAACCGCAAATTCAAAATGCTAGCAAAAATGCGCTTTCATAGGCAAGCACTTTAGTACTCAATGTTCTTCAAATTCAATGACATTTTTATTATTTGAGTAAAGGGGAAAAAACATCTGACAACCTAGAAGGAAGGTCATATGTGATGGACAACTCATTGGCAGAAGCCATAGCGAGAATGTGAATTGAGTATCTAATAACCGCGGAGCTACATTGTGTTTGAGTCTTCAACTTTCCCTACATGTTCAAAATAAAAAATAAGGAGGGGTTGAATATTAGCCTGTCTATTTATTTTAATGGGAAATGTCCTCGAGCTTTCCAGTTATTAAAGCCCATCTTTTTGAACCTGTATGTTCGATTATAACTTTTGAAAGCATATATAATGTGTATTGGGAAGTGTTGAATGTAGCAGGGATGGAGCCCTATGTAACAGACGTTACTACTATTTTTTAGTTTTTGTCGATGAGAGTATGTAGACCGTACATAAAGAAAAGTAATTCGAGAATGCTATTTTTTTTGCACATGAGCCCTTGAAATTAAAATAGCCCGCAAGTATGATTGTCCATTTGTATATCCAGAACTATCTGTGCTATTTGTAGGACACAGAAAAACAGTGGCCAAAGTTAGATCCCTCCACCTCGAGAACCCGCGATCCAAAAAATGATTACTATTTTTTTTGTGTTTTTTTGTCCACCAGGGTATGTAAAACAACGTATGTAAAGTAAACTATTTTGACAATGCTATTTTTTTGGACATGACGGACTTCAAATTGAAATAGTCCGCAAGTCCGATGGTCAATTTATATATCGGGGAACTCTCCGATTCTCAATTTTCAGCCACCCACCCCGAGAACCCACGATGAAAAAACTAGCTAAGTATGGGACGAGGGCTCTGTGCATGCTTTATATATCTACTTTACAAAATTACATATTTCTTATGTTTAATTTATGTTGTCCAGGAAACCTATAATTTGATAAATTTCAATGTCTTCTGTCCAGGAGCCCTTCCTTTAAAGAAAACTAATTCGGAAATGCTAATGTATACACCATAGTTCGATACCACCTATCCGCCAAGCCGCGTCCATAAAAAATGCTAAGTATGCAACCAAATGACGACCGGTCAAAATGATCGCGGAACTCTCTATGCTATTTGCAGGGAATGGAAGAACAAAAGCCCAATTTTCAGCCCGCCACCCCGAGAACCCGTGATCATTAACCTATGTTGTTCAGGAAACCTATAACTTCATAAATTGCATTCTCTTCTGTCCATAAGGATTTTTTTTAAAGAAAACTAATTTGGGAAAGCTAATGTATAGACCACACATGACCTGTCATAGGATGCAACTAAAATGCAGTCACTTGGAATGACCACAGAAGCACGAGAAAGTAGAGTCAAACGCAGTTTACAACAGGAAAGTAAAAGGGAGAGAAGAGTTATATCTCCCACACAACAAAATGCAATTTTATAACTATGAAATTGTAGTAACTCATAATTGATGGAAAAGGCATCGACAGCTATGAAATATATTTTGAGCTCGAAAAACTCTACTTCAAAGCATAACAGATGCAATTGACATCGTCTGCAATTCTTTATTCTATTATTTTATCTTAATAAGCCCAATTTTCAGTCCGCCATCCCCAGACGCCATGATCATTAACCCATGTTGTCCAGGAAACCTATAATTTCATAAATTGCATTCTCTTCTATCCAGGAGGCCTTCTTTTAAAGAAAACTAATTCGGAAAAGCTAATGTATACACCAAACATGACATGTCATAGTTCGATAGAACCTATTCATGAAGCCGCATCCATAAAACTGGCTAAGTACACAACCGAATGACGATCGCTCAGAATGACCACAGAAACATGACAAACTAGAGTCAAACACAGTTTACAACAGGAAAGTAAAAGGCAGAGAACACCTATATCTCCCACACAGAAAAAGGTACTGTCATAACTATGAAACCATAGTAACAAAGAATCCATGGAAAACGCATCGACAACTATGAAATATATTTTCAGGCCGACAAACTTTGTTTCAACGCGTAACAGATGCAATTTACATTGCCTCCAATTCTTTAGTCTGTTATTTTATCTTAATTGTATTATATGCAAACCGAAGTGAAAAAAAATGTAACGAGAGATCCAACCGTAGATGCAACATCCCAACATTGCAAACCCTGGGCAAACAAGAAAAACCACCAAATAAGAACCCAGCCAAAAAGCACTAAAAGTCCCAAGTGTAGGTGCATGACCGGAACCCTGCAAAGTCGAATCAAGCAACAATAAACAACATACAACGAAGAAAGGAACAAGCAACAACCACCGCCCCAGGAACGAGGCTCTTCCAATCGTGATTGCATAAACTGAAACGTGAAAACTACAACAGCATGAACAAGCAAGCAAGAACAACGAGAACATGCAAATAAGAAATCAGTGCCATGAAAAAAGCAAGCATGGACCAATGAACCAACAATGCCCTTGGAGCATATAAATTTTAAAAACGGAAGAAAATGTCTTGTAACAAGCCTGTTAAGTAACCATTCAACACTACCAAGCCTGTTAGGTAAACATTTAAGTCTGTCAGAAATGCACTGTAAACATTTAAGAAAAAAATTCAATGTGGCAGGTCTCTGAGGTATCCCAAATAAATTCATATATTTTTTGTAACAATAGTTCGAACACCAGAGAATGTATTGCAAAGCGAAACTTTGGATATGCCACCATATCAAACATTGCCATAAATTTACCTAGCATAAAATGCTAAACCAAACATTTGAATTAATGGTAGCATTAATCCATGTTCGACGAATGCATAACAAAATTTATGATTCAAAAATGACCATATACTACCAAATACTTTGGAAATGCAAACATATTTTACATTGGGAATAGTGAAGGCGGCAATAAGACCTCTAATCCTTTGTCCAATCAGATCTTGACAAATGTGATGCTTTTTATTATATAAAAAACGATGTTTTCACTTCCCTTGTTCCAACAATAGATAATAGGCAAATATTTTTGGTCAATGCACAAGTTAATGCCAGGTCAACGATTTATCGATCACAATAGTCCCTCTATGCCTACGGCAGGGACTAATAAGATATTGACTCATTGTGTGTTAGCTAAAAGGTAGGCACCTTCATTTGGGACATTTCAGTCCTGAGTTGAGGTAGGCTTGTGTGTTGGTGCACTTATTCTAGATTATAGTGGTAGTCAGTGGGATTTGAACATGAGTCTTTCTTAGGTAATCCCATTCAGCTTTTGATTTGGGTAGATCTAAAAAGAATTTAATGTAAATAATCATTAGAGGTTGAAACAAAGTAGATTGAAATATATGCATATATGTTCACGTGTAGAGTGCTTACATGTTTAGTGGTTTCAACAAAGGAAAGTGTTTCTTTAGTGTAGGGATTGATATAAAAGAAATATATTCTTTTATCCAATCAAGTACAAGATCAATATCCAAACACTATACCGTCTTCTTAAATATTTCAAACACATACCTAATAGTTGGACTTATCGAAACAATCTTTAGTCTAACCTATTAAGAAAAGTCTAAACATTAATGAATATGCTACAACACTTTTCCCTCTAGAACTTCAATAGGTTCAAATGAGCATGGTATAGAACATGGGTGCATCCTTAGCAAGCACACACATCTAGGAAAGTGAAACCCCTTTTGATAGTAGATTCCTCAAGAAAGCTAGTAGAGTTTGTTAGAGTAGTGGCATTTTTAAACCCTCAACGTCCATTGAATTATTTAACATTTCTTTTACCCTTTGAGTTGCATGCATCTACATGATTTATCATTTTTCCCAACCTTCTAGAAACATGCATTTTATTTATTTATTTTTACGTTCAATAGTTAGCTTCTGGACTCTTTGTAGAACTATTGGCCTTTGGCCAGATGAATAAAGTATGCAACATGTTCTGATCTTTTCTATTTTCTAGGTTTTTATTGTTATATCTGGGTTTGTTTTTAGAACAAACACAATGCTCCTCTCTTCATATCTATGTTCAATTCTCATGCACCTTGCGCTTTATCATTTGGTATTAGAAAAGTGGGTCTAGGCGTCCTCCTTTCATTCAGTGTTGGTTTTTTTTGGAGGTTTCCCTCTCACTCCATACACCCTCTTCAACTCTTCTTAGGCTTTGGGTTCCTTTGAGGCCATTCCTCACCCCAAGAATTCTTCCATTCAGTTGATTCTTTAGCCATTGGATCCACTAATAAACTCATCTCATCTTCCAATACTTCATAGATCTTGTTCACCCCACTCAACTCCCATCTATATCTACACAACATTTTGGCTTTTTGAGGATTCCCTCCCACCCCAAACTTCTCTCTTGTGTTGTTCCTTCTTCTATCTCTCCTCCATGCTCTTGTAATGGATTTATATTGGTAGCTCCATTTTTATTTGACATTTACCCTAGCTGGCTCTCTAACATAGGGTTTCCTTTAGATCCATCTTCATATTTTCACCTCAACACAGTGTTGACCCAACATCTCTTTCTCCCAATGGCTCCTCACAACAATCACGTTTCTAATGAAGGAGACTCAAACCTCTCTAACTTTGTTGAGGAATTGGCTAGATCCCTTACTGAAGCACCATACCATTAAGCTATATCTATCATGCCTACATTCTAGCTAGATACCAAAATTTTGTTGCCCAAATATGGTGGACGAATGCACGGCAATATTTTGGATGCATGGATTCATAGTCTAACGACCTATTTTTCAAAATTTCCCAGACATGAACAAGGATCATCACCTACTATTTGTAGGAAACCACTTAGAAGGAATTGCTCAATCCTAGTGACAGTATCACATTACTTCTGCAAATATCTACATCAAGCTCAATGAGGAAAAATCCACTAGTGAAACTTTAGGACACATCACCAACTAGCAAGCTTTGTGCCAAGCCTTGAGAATATGTTTTTATCCTTTAGGCTATTTCTCAAATGTGATGTGCAAGTGGTTTCATCTACACCAAGATAAAGTTCAAAGTGTACAATAGTATATGGACATATTCACCTTGAGCTCTAACTCCAACTCCATATAAAGGATTTTGAAGAGGTATTTGTGCTTAAATTAAATTCTAGTTTGCAAAGTATTTTTCATAATGAAGTAGCGTTGTTTGAGAGAACAACCTTTGATCAAACTTTTATTTGTTCCCTCACAGTGGAATGCACATTATATAAGTGATCTCATTTCATTCCCTTTCATAACATTAACCCTAACCCTCACCCTAACCCTATCACTCATTCCCTCCCTCCAACAAATCACGACGTCCCTTACATACCCCCTCCTCCACATCTTTTTAATCTCCTTGGTAGTAACACTAGCTCTTCTTGTCCTCCACAATGGTACCACTATCATAAAATTCAAAACCATGATCTTGCAATTCACATTTTTTTACAACACCAAGCCATGTCCAAAGAATTATATGCTAATGAGAAATACCTTGAATACTTTGAGGCCCCTCCATCCCTTGACCCTTGTTCTCAACCCAAGATCGTCCCTCTTCCCAACCCTACTACAACAAATCAAATTTTACTCTTAATGACCAAAGAACATTCTACAACATCTTCAAATTTTGTTTTTACTCATAATTATCAAATCAAAGATCAACTCACCACCATAATTCTCAAAAATAGAAGTCCAAAGAACCTAATTTTCCATAATTGTGTCAAGCGTCTTCAGTGCCCCACTACCCCCACCCCTCTCCTTATCATCTAGGAAAGGTACAACAAAGCAACCCTTGTCTTCGCATACATAGACATTGTACAACCACATTTTCCATAGGACCTTTTCAAGACATGGTTGAATGCGATGTCTCTTTCCTTGACTATTTTGATATACTCTTGGGCATCCCATATGAGAAGCACCAAAATTACTTATACAATGCTCATTGCAATTCCTATCACCTCTTTAAATATGGAAAAACCTATGAAATCACCTCTACTACAATACCTCGACCATGTCCTACCTCAGCCCAACATGTCAACTTACAAAAAATTCGTTTCTCCCTCAATTTTACCTCACCTCCATGTACTGCATCAAGTCACTATATCCCTCTCCCAACCCATACAGTCTCATTCTCATCCTTCCACCCCAACACATTTTCATGACTCATAGATTTCCCCCACACCCAATATATCATTTTACTCTCTCTCCATCCCTTTAACTCATGCTCTCGTTCACCTAGTGCTCTTAGAAACTTCAACAATGAGATCTATCACATTTGTACTAGATTCTACACATCATAATTCTTTTGTACCAAATAGTGGAATTCACAAGCACCAAAACCATGCCACTACACTCTCGCAGACAACGATTACTCAACCATTGTTTCTCACTAGATATAGGTTTTATCTCATTATAAAATACCTTTTATGGGCCTTCAGAACTCTAGGAATATTGACAATAGAAAATTCTTATTTCTGCATCTGCAATAACACCCCATCCTTAGCATTGTATTAATACACCCAATAATTCTATTAATACACCCAGTTGGTTATATCTTTCTTACATCCACACTACGCCTATGATTGTATTTATAGTTCTTTCCAACTCCATTATGCACCTTTTAGTGCAACAAAGTATTGTACATACATTTTATCTTCATCTTTACAATATGTGAATCTTTCTTTACATCACCATTGACAATGAACTAACATCTACATCACATCCCATATCAATTATGAGCTATTTTTTTTGGAGTTTTCTTGTTCTTTACAAATTGAGAGAAACACCTCAAGTAGCTTTGTCAACATGTCACATGCACTTTCTATAGCATTGCATTGATCCCTCAACCTGACACAATAATTATGATCCACGTTATCTTGTTATTACAACAACGTATTTGGACTCCCACATGTAGTCCAATTCCATTCTACATCATCAAAGACAAGATACACACTACCTAATGCATATTCTTTATCAACAGAGTGTTGACAGGTCCAAATGGCATGTCAAGTAGGTAAGGGAGAACACCCGATGGTAGGTCCCAATCAGACCTACTCTCATTTGGGGTAGCATTTCCGACTAGTATGTGGGCTTGGTTTCCACTAAGAATTAAAATAAAAGAGGGGAAGACAATAATCCCCCCCCAAAGGATTCCTATCAATTCTAAATCTAATTCAAAACAAAATAAAACTAACTAATCTAACTACTGATAATCTATCTGTGCATGAGAAAATCTACAGAATGAACACAACATGAAACAATGCAATTCATTGTAGAAGTAGTTCATGTCAATAAAAAACATGTTAAAATAATAACATTTTAGATCATATCATAAATAGTTGCAGATTGAACCTATAACATTACCGCTATATTCATTATAAATCATAACATCTTAAACATCTCAAATACTACACACATAAATAGTTCGTATGATAAATATTCTAGAGGTTTAAATGACAAATGCAAATGTTGAATAGTCCCAAATGTATTCGATAATAATCATGATATCGAAATTCCTTCTGCTCTTCATTGTTGAGATAATAATATCACAATCAAATGATGGTAAAAATTCCCCTATTACATTCAATGGCCTTCCTATTATAAAACAAGGAAGGCTTTTCACCTTCTGTAAAAGCCAATAGTTACATCTCTTCAACTTACTTATTTTGTCCAATTAAATGACTCAAATTTCCCCATACATTTTTGTAAATGAATATACAAGCGTTATAAACAAAAGTTAAAAAGAATCATGAGTAGTCAATCTCCCTCTAAGGTTGTTCATGAGTGATATTTATTAAAAATATCATTGACTCTGCTCGATTGTATCTTCTTTTGTTCTTGGAATTTTTCTATGAATTTTTGGTGTCAATATGGTCAATAATATATTTCCATATTCTTCTTCTATACTTTATCTTTCTAGCGTGCTCTTGTAGGCCTTATTTGACCTCATGGATAATGAGTTATGGTCGCCCAAACATTACACAATCCATTTTTTAATAAAATCTGGGCCTCTTATGTTCCTTGAATTTTTTTGGGTATTTCCTCCCTCAACCTGTCAATAATAGTTGTACCATCGTTTTCTTCTCTCTACTAATTTTCCAACGTGCTCTCACAGGTCCGATTTCATCTTTTGGATCAGGAGTTAACGTCATCTGAAGTTTCACATTTTATTTCACTTTGAATTCGTGGCCCTTTGTTCTTTGATTTTTTTGGGCTTTACCATTAGTGAAACGACTTGAATTCCTCCTCCTATGCATTCTCATACTTGATAGTTTTCCAATGAGCTATCCTAGGCATTATTTGAACTCCTAGAGCTCAAGATATGGCTACTTGAAGTTGATGCTTAACAACCCTTGATTTTAGATATTATTTTTGGGATTAACTGCATAGTGTAAGTCATTAATCTATGACCCATATTTACTCATGGGGTGATCTGGACCATTGTTATTCAACCCTAAAAGAATTATCACACATGCATCAGGTAACTTGAGATTTAATGGTATATTATGTCCCCCTCCATGTCTTAGTTTGTGTGTGGAACTACAGGACATAGGGCCCACGTATAAAGTGAAAAAAGTCATAATGTATCCAATTTCACCCGAACATGGAAAACATAAAATAATAAAATAGAATATGATAAAATAATAAAATTAAAATAAAATGAAATGAAAAATAAAATAAATAAAATGAAAGAGAAATAACAAAATAAAATAATATAGAAAAAATCATGAATGAAAAAAGGAAAAAGAAATAAAACACAATCTATAACTTTGGGGAAAATGGAAAACAATAAAATAAAATAAAAATGAAATAGAAAATAAGAAAATAAGAAATAAAAGCAAATATATACATGTATATATATATATAAAGTGAAAAAAGTCATAATGTATCCAATTTCATCGGACATGGGAAAAATAATTAAAATATACATATGAAATATACATTGGGGATTTAGGGTAAAATCCACAATATAAGAAGTAAATTCCCTAAGTAAAAACAATTCCCATGTAATAGTAATTTTACCAATGTAAAGTGATTTTCAAAGTAAAAGTGATTTTACCATGTAATTCAAACACCAATGATAGGTTTGAGAAAACCATGGAAAATCAAAACTGTGTCTAGCTTTGTAAAACCATATGTAGTTTTGTAAAACCATGAGAAAATTAAAAATGAAAAAAATAAAGAAAAAATGAACAAATAATAAAAGTAAAACAATAAAACCTTTACAAATTATATATACAAATTAAGAAAAATAAAAAATAGGCCCAATTCCACATAGAAGGACCAAAAATAGAAGCATGACATATCATGCATATTTCGAATAATTGGGTGTCGAGTTAGATAGGTATGTCATATGGAGATAGAGACCATGTGAATATGGAGGTGAAAAATGGAAAGTGACCAGGGGGTAAAGCAATGAAATGTTAACATCGCAAAGGGTGACCCATACAATAAAAAGGAGTTTGAAACTATCCAGGCACATAGGATATGTTAATCCAATAAAAGGGAAAATCGTAGAGCTTAAACCTGATAAGCTTGCAAGGGAAAGGAAATTGATAGAATCAGAGAATAGGCTCCCATGTTAGACCAAAATACACGAATCTAGAGGTGACAAGTGGAAAGAAAGCATTAGGTGACAATATAACAAGGTTCCACACCTGAGAATCTCAATAGGTCTTCATACCTAGCCTTCAGAGAGAGGTGAGGACGAAAGGAGAACCCAATAGAGATCACTTCGAAGAAGCTCACAGATTTCAAACCTCAAAATATCACAAGGGACATCACTTGGCCAACCCAATGAGACAAACCCGATGCGGGGAGACCGATAATGATCAAGTTTCTAGCCACAAAATACAATACTATGAAATTTAGGCCTTGGAAAGGAAGAGAAAATAGAAAATAATGCAATGGTGAGAAAAGAAAATCCGATTGGGATTCGAAAAAGACAAGGCTTAATTTCAGATGTTAAATGTTCGCTTCAAATGGTGGACAATATTTGAAAAGATATAAGTCTAGTCAAGAGGAAGAACATCAAGGGATTCCCCATGCATTTCAAGGCTGAAGCAGTCATATAAAGGCAGTGACTCTGCAACCTACTCCTACAATCATAGAAAGAATAAAATCTATTATGTGAGGAAGAAGACACTTTTCAGTATGTCATAAATATTATATTATTTTCCTTTGCCTACAACAAACTTATGAATAAGTGTTGGGTTTTTTTATCAAAATGAAGAAATAAAGAGAAGAAGTTTCTCAAAGACAATCATCCATGATCTCGATTGTTGTAGATAAATGTCTTGAGATATCTATGTATCTAGTCTCAAACTTATAGAAATGATTAATGATCTTGTGATTCTAGTTAAGAGTTTGAAGCTGAAGAATATGATCGACATACAAGAGCTTGAGCATAAATGGTAACATCAGGTACAACATGCAAGCACGAGGATGCAAAATGCATAAAAGTTCTGCCTTTAATTCATCCATTCATAAATTCCTCAAAAGAAAGCTCATTCAAGGCATAAAATAGAACATCAAACTCAACAATCATATAGGATCATAAAATACTTCGAAATTTGCAAAAGGTCCCAAAGATAACATGTCAATTTCATCATACAAATATCAATGAAGCATGATAAGTAAAAAATCATTATGAACAACATTTGAAGGTATAAGATCAAAAGGATTAACAAATCTTTATCAAAGATAATTATCAATAAAGATCCAAACCCCCAACTCTCTCATTGTAGGTAAAGAATAGTCATTAGGTTCATAATAATAGAGGATTAGGCATTAGAGTTCAAATTTTAGTGGGGGGGAGGGGGATTTCCTTTTACTCATAAAAGAAAAATTAAAGGAAGGTTGTTGTGACCACAACACAGGGCATCATAAACCTGATACCATGAATCTCCAAAGTGTTATATGGGAGGCATGGTGCATTATTTCTAATCATTTCAATCTAGTTTTTTTCATTCATACTTGTCTCGAGGAGAAGAATTATTTCCTAAACTCACTACATGGTAAATGTTCTCTTTCATATCAGTTTGGCACTCCACTTTCCCTTCTATGTTGATGGAAACATGTTTGGGTACTTTTGTAGTTACTCTTTGCTTCCACACAAGAGGAAGTAAGTTTGTCAACCACAATTATGCACTCTCCTCTTGATGAAAATGTAAATCATCCAAAAGTATCTACCACACGCACATCATAAACTTATATACACTTCACCAACACTTTCCTTTCCTTTAGTGTACTAGTGTTGTCTCTCATGTGCATATATCTCAATCCAATTATCTCCTCTTTCCGCTTCATTTCTAGGATGACGTTTTTCAATTGATATGATGTGTCTCTACACAAATATAGTATCATTATTCTAGCACAAAATTCCACTCTTAGGGTCAACATTTCTCCAATATGGGCATATATTCACAACAATAACTCCACATGAGGCATTAGCACCACTCTCCATACAATTCCACCTCTTCTTACAATACATCAATCAACATGAATAGATGTTCCATCTAGTATTTTTCCTCTCCCTAGATCCATTCTTAAACCAAGAGGAAAGAAGGGATGCTTTCAATATACTCTAGGAGGAACTAATATAGAACATAGGTGTTATACATCATTCTGTCACACCTAGCCAAGTGTCACATCTCACTTTGTTAAGTGTCACAAGTGTCACATCTCACTTTTCTAAGTGTCACAATACATCTCACACTGTAAGTGTCACAACTACAATGGAGTACTTTAATAGGTGTCATGGCCTAAATTTCATGCTTTTATAATTATTACAACCTTGAAACCATGTAAAATGACATGTCATAATACCTAGTCAAGTTGGAGGAGAAAAACCATCATTTGGAGCCCGAAAACCCACTTTTTCCCTTGTGTTTTTGGCCTTTTTTGCCAAGGAAGCTCCCCTGCCCATGCATAGGGGGAATCCTCCCTCCTTTCTCAATTATAAGGGGGCGTCTAGGATACCCTATCTCCCACTTTGGGGGAGCATCCTTGCAATTAAGGAGGTTTCCACAAATCTGGGGAGATTGGTTCGAGAAGGATCTAGGTTGGTTTGGTTGTTTTCATTGAGATATGGTTCGACCACCTTCAATCCTATGTTGGTAGAGGTCCATAACCATGAGGATAAATCAAATCCTAACCCAATCCACCAAATCAACCATACTCTCCATTTAGACCTATTGGTTGGACATCTTGAATCATATATATCTAGGGCCATTCATGGTGAAAAGGGTATCAAATTGTTGATCTTAAGAGAAACTATCCAAGGAGAATATCAAGAGAGAAACACTTTTGTTCTTGAGAAAATATATCCATGAATTTGCATTCAATGACAGAAGAGGAAGTTTGAAGGAGCAACAACATCTATGAGGTTGTATCTTCGTGCTTCTTAATTAATAAAACTTGGCCTATTTCCCTAAACTATGTTTTTCATTTCTTGTTATGAATGTTTTCTTGTGTTCAAGTTTTATGAGTAGAGTCTCTATTATCTAACAATATATAGTAGTAGGAAAGAACTTGTTTGATTCTTGTAGATCATCTTCATGAGGGAGATTTGGATTGGAGCTCAATAGTTGGAGCAACGAGGATGAACTTTAGAAATAAGGTTCAAAATCCTTTCCCTTTATCTCTCTTAAAATCTCGTACAAGAACATAGAACACATAATTATGATAATCTTAGGTACAATTTGTTAGAACTATCTCAATTGAAGGAAACCTAGTCGAGGGGGGTTCCACCTGTCTGCATGGGGGATTTTCTCACCACAACTTTTTGGTGACTCCGCTAGGGAGGACATCTATTTATTCTCGACTTACATCATTTAATTCACTCATTTTTTTCTTTCTCTTTTATAATACTTTGTTCTTCTTGTCCCTCCTATATAAACCTAGCTAGTCCATTCTCTGAATTCTAGAGCATTATGAGAAGTTTTTTCAAGTTTTTAACACTCAGAATTCTATCAGAGCACCTCTTTCCTTAGGGACGCTCCCTTTTCAACCCATGGGGAGTGTCCAGGATGCTCCTATATAGTCTATTAGGAGGAATCCATACCCTTGGGACACTCTATCAACACTGTTGGGGGCGCGTCCATCTCCTTCCAGGGGCAGTTTTAGGCCTTTTCTGGCTCTGTTTTTTGGGTTTTTTCGCTATGATTTTTACCTCGAGGTCTTATATGTTTGGTAAGGTATTTATTTGATTGAAAGGATTGTATTTATCATTATTTTTTACCTCTTTTTCTTTCCTCTTTTCAATTTATTATCTCTTATCTTCTTTGATTTGGAGATTTTCACAAATTGCTTTGTTGAGTTTCTTATTTTGTCTTCTTTGACAAACTCTTTGTCAAGAGCATTCCTAGACTCTTTTGAAACTTTTCATTGGCCATTGACCTTTTCTTTTTGGAATTTGAGGATTTAAAAAGGTGATTTCCCTTCTTTCACATTTCGACTTCTTGGTCAAACGAGTGTTGGAGCCATTCATACACTTGACTTCTATTGTTTCTTGATCTCATTTTGAGTGCATGTTTTGTTTGAATCTATTTTTGCTTCGTGTCCCTTTGTATCTTCATTGGATTCTTTAATCTTAGTTGAAAGTTAAGAAGTAGAAAGGATTTGTATTTGAGTGATTTCATTGCATATTAGAATCAAACAAAAAGAGAATTTTGCATTCAAAGTTTTGGGTGGTGCA
The DNA here is from genome assembly GCA_009831015.1 of Picea engelmannii. NCBI lineage: Eukaryota > Viridiplantae > Streptophyta > Pinopsida > Pinales > Pinaceae > Picea > Picea engelmannii. Next base: position 53,965 of record ML777575.1, read on the forward strand.
TATTTGTAGTTTGAATTTTGTAGATTGCATTGGGTTTATGCAGATGGGAATGGAAAAAAAAACTCTTCTCCTTTCCATAGTTAGTTTTCATTGAAATTGAAATTTTTTCATTTCATTTTCGTTTTGCATGGTTTTAAAAGTTGACTCCAAATATCATCAGTTTCACTTCCATACCTCTGAGTAAACAACAATCTTTTAATTAAGCGTTAATTAAAATCTATCTAGAAATCAATCTTAGGGCTCTTCAAACCAACATTAGCTTAAGTGTAGAGCATTGGATTAGGTGGTGAGGATAACTCTCCAAAGATATAAAACAAACATAGCATCCTATGTTAGGGAGAGAAATCCATTTTCCACGTCCTTATCTTGGGAAACCCTTCTCACACAAGGGTCAATTACGAGGTCACATTGGGACTAGAGGAGTAATTAACCCCGCTTCGTTAGTCTTAGTGGTGTGGTTTTCATGTATTACAAATGGTGTCAAAAGGCACTTTGGGATCACTTGGGAAGAAAACCCTGTGTGGACCTTCTTAAGGGGATTTCGAGCCTTAAACATCCCTGCCCTTTCATGTAAAACCCAATTGTCGATTGTTTCCCCAGGCTTTGGTGTTCTAAGTGGTATCCTTAGTGAAGAATATCTTTAGGGGTCATACACAATGTGATGGAGAAGGGGAAAGTATTTTTTGTACCTGGAACAAACGTTGGTCAAACTCACTCGGGCTCCTTGGAGGGTAACCCGTGGTTGTGTCATGAGGGAACTTGCACCAGGGTGTAGGTACGTTAAGCAGGTCACCAATGTAACTTCTCTACCCTCTCTATCCCATCCCCTTTCTATATTAATACTATGACATTGGATTTTGTCACCAATTATTGGTTTCACTGTGGGAAGGTTTGTTTGCATGTTTTCTTCCTAGATTTTTTTTGTGTGTGCTATTTGTTTTCTTAGTTGACCTTAGAGTAGAGTTTGTGTCTATGGCATTAGTTCTGGGATCTACCAACCAATGGACCCATTTTCTCAGGGAACCTTTTGTTTTTCCTTCCTTTGGAAATGTTGGACCTCCCTATATTTCAACTTTGAGTTTACCAGAACTAACTATTGGGTTACCTGTGTGGTTATTTTCCACTCCAGTTTTTCCAAATGCACCTAGTGTTTTGAATGCACCTAGTGTTTTGAATGCCAACCATCCATATGAAGAATTTCAACCTCCTATTGACCCTTTTCTTTCTTCTCCTGTTGCATCTTCTTCCTTTTCCTCTTCCTCGCTTGGTAAAATACTTTATGTTAGTAACTAGGTGGATAAGAAGAAGAACAAGAAGAGGAATATTAAGAAGAAGAAAACTCAACTAGGGGGAAAACAACCAACTACTATTGGGAGTATTTAAATCATCGAGAAGTCTACCACCAAACCTCACAATCCCAAATTACCTTCCAGGATGTGTAAGGGTGATCACCTTCTTTGAGATTTCCTTGGTTTAACTAAGGTCTTAAAAGTGTGTTTCGCAGGCCTTCGTCAACCTATGGTCATCATGCTGGTAACAAACTATCAACTAGTGAAATTAAAGTTGGGGGAAAAAAAACTAGAGTCAAGTTTCCTTGTAGGTTATGTGAAGGTAGTCATTAAAATCACCTTTTCCCTCATATGGATGAAGCCTAAAAATTGTTGGAAGACCTTGTTGTTTCCCAGCAATAACTTCCAACTTCTTATCATAAGCTCTCTCCCAACCCACCGCTAGTTTCTAAAGTGGTCGATATGATTCTGTCTTCATTCAATATCACTCTTCCCTTGAAGAGTTAAGCTCAAGTGGTCTATATGATTCCCTCATTAGTCGATCCCACTCTTCCCTTGAAGATTCAAGCTAAAGTGGTCGATCCAGTTTCCTTGTCGGTCGATCCCACTCTTCCCTGAAGAGTTAAATCCAAGTGGTCAACTCGATTCCATCATCGGTCGATCCTTCTCTCCCCTTAGAGAGTGACATTCACCAAGTGATCGATCTGATCCCATTGTCGGTTGATCCCACTCTTCCGTTAGCGAGTGAAATCGACACCACTCATGTTTTTCTTATTAATATTGATTCTTTCATACAAGGGCGAATTTCTCCTTTTACTATGGAGCCCCCTCCAAGTAGTGAGGACATTTTTTTCGAATGGAATGGGATAACTGGACTGCGTCTTCCTTCCTACATACATTTCCAAATCATTGTTCATGTTTTTGGTAGGGAAGTTCCTCAGACTATTGTTGATGAAGGTGCTTACGTTAGTATTATATCCTCAACTACTTTGCAAGATTTATGTTGTCCTCAACTTTTGTCGGTCACCCATAATCTGTTATCTTTTAACAAATGAATCACTGAACCTTTAGGGATACTTCCTCATTTTCCCATTACTTTAGGAAGGAAAACCGTCTATATTAATGTTATGGTAGTTAGGGACCCCTTGGATTTTTATTTTCTCCTTGGGATATATTGTTTCTATGCCATGAAATCTATCATGTCCACTCTCTTTCGAGCGATATGTTTCCCTCATAATGGAAAAATTGTGACTATCGATCAACTTTCATTTGTTGGTCCTCATTTGACTACCAACCACCTTCCTTCACTAAATGGTCATTATGTGCAAGTGGTATCTCCCCCACCATAGGTTAATTATGTGGTGACATATTCCATGCTTTCAACTATCGATGACAATGAGCCTCTCACTGTATGCTCAAATTATTTTGACTTAGATCCGGTGGTTGAAATGGTGATCTCATCAATAGGGCTATTAGATCTTGATCTCCTTACCCCTATTGCGGCCCTTGACATGTATTCCTTTCAGAGCATTATTCTTCCATCCAATGAAGATCTCTTAGAATCCATGATTGATGTATGTCCCTTGACATGTAATCCTTCTAGAGCATTGTCCTCTCAGAAGCCATGATAAAGAAGAGGTTAATGAGCATGGTTTATTTTCTGATTTCAATCTCATTAAAAAATGAAATCAGTCATGAGCATAGTTCCTATTTATGAGTCAAGATTGTTAAAAAATGAATCAGATGACCATGGACATAGTTCCCATTCATGTTTCAAGCTTGTTAAAAAATGAATCAAATTCCCCCCCCCTCCATTTGAGTCGAGTTTTTCACTAGATCTCATAACTGAGCCTTCATTTCATCCACCTATGTCAGTTGATCCTCTTTCTTCCTCTGGTGAAAATTTACCTATTACTATATAGGAGTTTAAGTGAGTGTGAAAGAAGGGTTGGAAAACAAAATGAAGCTTGGGGGGCATGTCTCGAGCCTCTGGGCATCATGCAAGAGTTAAGATGCTAGCTTCTCAAGCTGGCGGTAAAGTATCAACCATCCATAGCTATCCCTCGAAACCTTTGGACATTATGTTGGGAAGTTTCGAGAACAGTTAGTTTTCAGTTTTAAGCTCATTAAACAATGAAACCAGTTATGAGCATAGTTTATTTCTAGTTTCAAGCTCACAAAAAAATGAAACCTACCCAAGCATAGTTTTTCTTTGTTTCAAGCTTGTGTAAAAATGAAACCAATCCCAAGCTTAGTATTTTTTATTTCTCATGATCATAAATACATGAGAATAGGTTATAGAGTATACTTTTATCACTTTTATGGACTCATAAAAACTATACGAAAAAGGAACTCTTTGGAGTCTCCTTTAAGATCTTTTTAGAATCCCTAAACCTGAAAAGATTATTGAGCAAGATTGTATTATTTCATGCTCATTAAAAGGATTTTAAAGGGCATATTTCGAGCAATAGTTTACCCATTTTTCGATCTCGTTAGACTAATTATGAAAAAGGAATACTCTATCCTTATTAGGTTAGAAGAGTTCTCTTAGGTATTGTTTTATAATTTTTCAGGCTTAGGGGACTAAACTTACGAAAACGTCCATCTGGAGTCTTCTTTCTAAATATTTTCAAACTCTCTAAATATGAAAATGCCACCGCATTTACCCTCCATGGACTCGTAAAATTATATAGTGAAAGACCCATATGGGAACAAGCATATGTTATCCTCCTCAATCCCATTAACAAACAAAGAGGTACTCATCCATCATGATGGGGGAGAATTGGGAAGTGGGTTGCGTTCTTATATAATAATGAAAGATATTTTGTCACCCTTGAACATGGCACTTATCTCCACTTTGGGTTATCTTCTTATCTCTGAGTCATTAGAATTCCACGTGTCATCATACTCTTTCGACTCCTTCGAAGAGAAACTTTGGTTGTCATCACACTATGGTGATCATCACATTATGTTTGGATCCATGCCTTGAGTCAATGCTTCTGATTCAATTTTTTTTTTATTATGATTCCAAGTCATTTTTCGTGCGGCATAATGTTCAAGGGAAATCTTAGCCTTACAACCACTCTGTAGTATTCATACTCATTTCTATTTGTCCCCATTTAATCCATCATTATTCATCACTATCCTACATTTTTTTTGTGTCCTTGATGGGGGACACATCATGGCCCTCCTTCGACGAGTCTATTCATGTCGACTTCAATACATTATCCAAGAATTAGATTTAGAAACCAATTAGTACCTTGGAGCTTGCATGCCTCAATGGCATGTTTCCTTGCATTTGACAGTAGGTTTAAATTATTGACCTCTGATCAAATGATTCCTCGAATGTTCAAATTCATCTCATTTATTCACATTATTTGGAATGCACTAGGGTACCTTGGGAATCATTTTCATTATTGGTGATTTCCCTTGCACTTGTTAATGGTATACAATAAAAAACAATAATCAAGTGGTTTCTACCATGTTCGACATCAACACATGTATTCACATGGATATAATCGTCCCGTTTCGGGATCGGGATGAAGACCCTGGGAACTTTTCAGGAACCTACCAGTGTTATGTGCCTAACCCAAGTTGCGACGAAGAGAAGTTTTATACATTATTAAATAGATCCACATTGTATTGGTCCGTGGCTATGTTGTTTTTTCATATTGTAGCTCCACTGTGTACAATCTCATGGCTACAACTTGATCATGTCATGGATATATGGATCCACATTGTATGTTTAGTGGTTGTATTCTTAGTCATTGATGTCATGGATCCATAATGTATTGGTCGACAACCATGCTACGAGTCTATTTTGTACCAAGCATGGGTATGCCTACCTTAGGATCAGGGATAATTTTAGGGGCTAAATTTCTCTCATGGGATAATTTTCCATGGTTTTTCCCAAAATAATATTCTCTATTCTAAAAATGATTCACCCAAATTCTATAGGATAAAATTATTTTACCTAAAAAATCGCCAAAATTTTATACCAACTATATAAAATCCTTAGAAATTTGAATATTTTTACAAAAATATCGCCAAACATTTTATAGTTGGCATATGAAGGATTAGTAATATTCTCCAAGGTTTATACATTTTAAAATAAATTTCCATCCTTAAAATCATCCCTGCTCAGGATGATATATGTATATCGATTGATGGTTACATGCAGCTTCCAACAGGTTCCCCTTCTTCAGTTCCTTGATGCACAAATTTGGAAAAGTGTTTTGGCCATCATTTTCTCTTCCGATCTCACGCTTTTTGGGGCATCTATTATAAACCATTTTGTCATACCTATCCAATTGTCGCATTTTAGTTTGTTAAAATTCGCAAGTGTCACATCTCACTTTGCTAAGTGTCGCAATTGTGACATCTCACCCTGTAAGTGTCGCAACTGTAATGGAAACATTTACTAAGTGTCATGGCCTAAATGTCATTATTTTCTAAACATTGACACCATGTCAAATGACATGTCATAATACCTAGTCAAGTTGGAGGAGAAAACCCATCATTTGGAGCCCGAAAACCCACTTTTTCCCTTTTGTTTTTGGCCTTTTTTTACCAAGGATGCTCCCCTGCCCATGCATAGGGGGCATCCTACCTCCTTTATAAATTATAAAGGGGCATATAGGATACCATGTCTCCCACTCTGGGGGAGAGTCCTTTCTTTTAGAGAGGTTTCCGCAAAGCTGGGGTGGTTGGTTCGAGAAGGATTTGGGTTGTTTTGGTTGTTTTCATTGAGATATGATTCGACCACCTTCCATCCTATGTCAGGAGAGGTCCATAACCATGAGGATAAATCAAATCCTAATCCAATCCACCAAATCCTCAACCATACTCTCCATTTAGACCTGTTGGTTGGACCTCTTGAATCCTATATAACCAGGGCCATTCATGGTGAAAGGGGGGACTAGATTGAGTATCAAACTGTTGAGCTCAAGAGAAACTATCCAAGGAGAATATCAAGAGAGAAAAACTTTTGTTATTGAGAAAAGAGATCCATGAATGTGCATTCAAGGGATGAAGATGAGGTTTGAAGGAGAAACAATATCTATGAGGTTGTATCTTCATGCTTCTTAATTGATGAAACTTGGACTATTTCCCTAAACTATGTTGTTCATGTCTTGTTATGGATGTTTGATTGTGTTCAATTTTTCATGAGTAGAGTCTCTATTACTTGACAATAGATAGTAGTAGAAGATAAATTGTTTTATTCTTGCATATCATATTCATGAGGGAGCTTTGGATTGGATCTCAACCATTGGAGCAACGAGGACGAACTTCAGGAATAAGATGAAAAAACCTTTCCCTTTCTCTCTCTTAAACTCTCGTACAAGAACATAGAACACATAATGATGGGAATGTTAGGTACCATTTGTTAGAACTGTCTCAACTGAAGGAAACCCAGTTGAGGGGGGTTCCACCTATCCACAAGGGGTATTTTATCACCACAATAGGCACATCCTCAACCAATTTGACCCTCTAGGAAAGTGCAACCCCTTATGATAGTACATTCCTTAATAAATCCAACACATTTTGTTAGAGTAGTTGCATCTTTCATCCACATTTCATCCCTCGAGCTACATGCATTGAATTCTTTATCATTTTGTTCCAATAGGCCAACTCCTAAGGCCTATACTATGGTGCATATGGAAATGGAGTATTTCAAGCCATTAAATATATTTCATCATATGAAATACCATGAAAACTTACCACGGGTTACCCAATACCACATGCCCATAAGTAATTAAAGATAAACCCATAATTGATTGTATCAAAATTATCCTAACTACTTTATGATCGAGTTAAGATTCACCCAACATTCCCCCCTTTAAACTTGAATTGGGATAAACACCTATCCCCCCTCAAATTTTATTAACAAGGAATACTAGAATACAACATACCCCCTATCACCTAATTCTACATATAGACTTTACACCAATGAATCATCAAACTAGGGGTACATGCATGCCTCTAAAAGGTCTCACAACTTGTTGATTGAAAATTTGGTCATTTCGATTTTCCACTCTTTGGAATAAAAACAAATTATTCAGAAGGAATAATTTGTGCATCTTCATTAGCTCATGGTGTAGTCCTCAGTATCATATTTGTTATGCATTTTATTGAATCAAAATATGAGTCTGTATGCCTAAGATATTCATAATTTTTGTCTAGAAGTTTGACAAAGAGATTGCAAAAAGAACTTTGAAAAATGGCAAGAAGAATTTGTCTAAGTATGGTGCACCTTTCCTCTCCATTTTCAAACTTTTTACTAAGTAATCTCCCCACATATTCATTGCTCTCACCTTCCATATCCATCCATCTCCACACTTAACCATTTTCCTCTCTTATCCCTTCACCTCTCTTCATATTGTTATCCCATACTTAGTCATTTTCCCATCTTATCATTACTCTCATATACCCTTCACTTCTCAACTGACCATTTTTCTACCTTCCATTCCTTACTCTCCTCTCTCTTACTCTCCTTTCCATACTTAATCATTTTCCCCTCTTCCACTCTACTCTCCTTCCTCACTACTCTTCTTACTCTGCTCTCTATACTTAACCATTTTTCTCATTACTATCATTTTTCCTTAGTCACTCTCTATACACATATTCCATACTTATCCATTTCAACGTTCACATTCATATTCTTATTTTTTTTATTAACCCCATGAATTCTTCATATTATTTTAATATTATTTCTCTTGTCCTAAGTTTTTTGGACATATATCCAAGTGACATGTGGCAGGTGACTAGATGATTATTGGATGTTATGTGTCATACATCTATAGGTAGAGATGACTAGGAAATGACTTGGCGGCCAAAATATTATCGAGAGATATATTTTTCTAAGGAACTAAGAGCTAAGCTAAGGAACGACTTCCATAGTCTCCATATGCTTCACATTTAGTGTATGTTAAAATTTTCAACATATAAACTAAAATCTCAACACCAAAAGTGCATGTGGGATATGTATTTTAATAAAAATCAAATTTTAAATGGGAATTTTAAAAGAAAATACAAATTTAAATGAAGGGCTAAGAATGGCCCACAAAATTAATGGACGGTGGTTGAGTCTCTGACTTCCTGAGCTTGTATCTTGAAATATAGACGTTGGTTTTTATCAAACAATGCCTTGTTGGAAAGGTAACTCGATGAGGAAGATGATGAAATAGGTTTCAAGAGATGAAATTGGCCATAATCATCTCAGAAATTGAAATAAAAATTAGCTAGATTTTTATGGTGTGTTGATAAATATGTTTGGTACCTTGACTTCACGAGCTCATATCTTGAGATCCAGAAATCAAAATCTCGCTCAAAAAGACTCGTTGGAAATATGAGATGATGGGGTTTACATAAAAATTGGTTTTCATGGCTAAGAAATTGAATACCATGCTTGGAAAATTAAAATACAATCCTCTCTTTTAAAAGGTAGCAAATTAAAGTTTTTGAAAAATAGAAGTTTATTTTAAAAAAGAAAAACTTCTATTAAATACAAAAAAGGTCCACTTCAAGGAACGAATGTAAATGATATAAATTAATTAAACATGATTTAAATATGAATTAATTAAAGTGAATATTTCAAGAAGAAAAGCGTACGGAAAATTCCAAGAAAGAAAAAAAAACCCTAACTACATCAAGAAGTTAGAAGAACAGATTTTAAAAAGCAAGAGAAGGCCCCATCAAAGGGTTAGAGAAGTTTTCATTATCAGAGAAGAATATCATAATAGAAAGGGTCCAACCATAAACATGTAGGCAAACTTTTTGTCAACAAATAAATATATCCATCTTCTCCATTCTTCTTCTTCTTCTTTTGCACTATTTTTCTCATGGATTTATGATTGTATTTCTGAATTGAGCACAAGGTTGATATTATTGAGTGATTCTCTTGTATTCTTCCAAGACTTTGATTATATGATCATGGAGTATTTACGACCATATATGTGACTATCATATGTAAGCCAGGATTGTCTATTGGATTCATGGGAATTTAGTCTCTGTTCTTGACAAGCTTTATTTATGAAGATTTAGTCAATTGGTTTGTTGAGATGTTTTCTATTGTTGAATATATTTTATGAATAAAAATCCACAAAGGACTAATTTTGGGTTTCACTTTAATAATTTCTCATATATTGGGATCTTTGAGTATGAGATTCTTGAAGTATTCCCATTAAATGCTTTCAAGTTATGAATGCAGAACTCATTTAAAGTTCTTTGATATGATCAAAATTATTTCATCATTTTTCTTGTGAGAAGATATGAATGTATCCTCTACTTGCATGTGATTTACAGGGTTGCATAAATGGCGATGAGTATGCATATATTATGATATTGAAGCCTTCCTTCAATTTTTTCATTGTTATGAATTTATTTGTTGCATATAAATATCATATTAGGTTACGAGATCCATTCCATGTATAAATCAAAGCAATATTTCAATATATTCAAGATACATCTTTTAGCCGAAGAGTAGTACCACCTCTATAAAAATTCAGGGGGATTTGTATCCTAGTGATTTTGTTGTTTGGACCTTAATAGATCTAAACATGAACACAACCATATGCCTATTTAGATATGCGATAAAATCCAACTCCATAAAAATAAATACAATTGTATTCTCAAGCATTTGACACTATCAAATGTCAACATGTTTCATTTCCAACATCGCTTCTACAATAAATACAATTAATAGACTAGGTACTTACAACCAAGTAACTATCTTACCACTATATGGTTGGTCAAATGATGCAAGAAGCATCTAATTTCTTATTTACCCACATCCCTCTCTACTCTAAATATAGTGAGCCAAATCAAGTAGTCAGTAAGTCTAAGGCGTCCAAGTGGTAGATCTACCATCTACTCATAAATCCATGCATGTTCTAGGCCAAAATCTTGTGCTTTAAGTTCGCTCTCCATTTCAGGTATTCTCATGCTTTCCATTTTATTGCAAGATGTTTTCATTCTACACAAGCTCCCACTCAAACCAAGATTAGATAATAAAACACTGTCCCTAACATCATGGATATGAGATGATTATACTATGATACTAAATTAAAGGAAGAAGAGGAGTGGAATACACTTACTACACAAATCAATGAGAGAAGAATATGCAGAAATTAAATAAACATAGTTTCAATAATAAACAACACATAAACATACAACCATTAGAAAAAATATTTCATGGGGAAAAACCTCTTGGGAGAAAACCCCCACACTCTAAAGCATGCTCAATGTATTATTCCACAACTAAATGACTATAATACATTAGAGAGTCTCCATGATCAACAAGAGTGTTCAATAATGAGCTCCTTTTTTCTTGGCTCTCTAGACCAAATTGAACCTACATTATGCACTCTAGAGCTACACTAGCCACCCAACCCTATATGGATAATAGGTCAACTCTTGAGGCCTATACCATGAGGATTTGACAATGGAGTATTCCAATCCATTAAATAGGTTTCATCATATGGAATACCATGAGACATTAACATGGGTTACCCAATACCATGGGCTCATAAACACTGAATAGCAAGCCCATCAATGATTATATCAAGGTTATCCTAACTACTTTATGATCAAGTCAATATTAACCCAACACTCAATATCGACCACTTGGTAAAGAAACCTCTTGAGAAAGTTATATAATTAATGTAATGTCAATAGCTCTAATTTGAGATTAAACATTGACATTATGAGAAATAGGGGTTATAATGTGTATCCAAGGAAAGATAACGTAAATAATTTATAAAGAGAGTTAACACTACCAAGAACTAGGTTCATTACATGAAAATATTGTACCACTTTGAATTTCATAACGACATTTAATCTCGAATCTCAAGTATTTATTTTTAAAAATTAAACATCAACAAGTTATAAGAGTGGTTGTCCTTCATTTGCAATGATATCAAATGATCCTCACTTCATGATTAACGAGAATTTTTTATTTTAAAGTTCTTTTACAAGGGAAATAATTTAATGTCCTTCTATAAAGATCCAAAAGAATCTTGAAGGGAAATGAAAGATTCAAATTTGATCCTTGCTTGCATCACCAATACTTATCCACTTTAAAAGACAAATTTAACACAACATAATTTACAATCATTATATAATTCTTACGAGGCAAACATATTTTTAATGTAAAAAATTAAAAATAAGTGAAATGAACAATACACTATGTATTATTTTCTTTTATTAATTATGTTTAATTTTTTAAAGGAAAGTAAAAAAATAATCTACAAAATTATTATTATAATTGGGAAAAAAATTGTACAAAATGAAAAAGATAAATCGACCAATTGAAAGCACACTTATAATCCAATTATTTGAAGACAAGTTACTTTATTTTGTGTAAGTGAAAAGCATGACATGGTGATTAACAATGGGGCAGACAATATTTAATTTAATTGAAGAAACTAATTTGGAACAACTACTCAATCCATGGTACAGAAGATCAACAATCGTTGATATAAGAAAAAAATTTCACTTCTAATAACAACAAAGATGAGAAGAAGCAACCTACACTTATCTTCCTCTTGTCTTCCTAAGAAATTGGTTGAAATGCTTTAACATAAGTCTAGGTTTTCAAAAGGGTTTGGATGCGCTCTTAGTGCTAGGGTTTCTATAAAATATATATTTCCAACTTGATTCGTTATGTTTTCTTTACGAGTGAATAGATCTGAGCTACACCATGGAGCCTTCAGGTGAGGGGGCATGATCCCCTCCTATAGAAACACAATGATATATGAAACGGGTGGTGGAGGGGATCACGACCGACCTTTGCGTTATTTCCACACCTTTGAACTCTTGAATCCCACGTGGATTCAAGCAAGGGGAAAGTGATGGAAATTGAACCCGAGCCAACCCATCCAAAGGTGGCTTGAGCATGTGATATGAGGAGATTCCTTCCACAAGCGCCAATAGCTCCAATATATAGGATAAGTTCAGTTTGGGTTGGAGATAACACTTAATATATGTGGGATCACACCCTGGTAGTAAACTTTATGGGATTTTTCCCTTCGGAGAAGGATCTGATCAAATGGATCCATACATGGTGGAATTCAAAGGGCCACTTCGACATTTAGTTAGGGTGCAAGGGATTCTTCACAACAATTTTTCACAACCTTGAAGACAGAGAATGGATTTTTGAAAATGGCTCGTACTTCTTCAATTCAACAACAATCTATATGTTAGAAAAATTAGGATCATGTAACAATAAAATAAAACAAATGTGGAAATGAAACACAAAAGATACACAATACAATAGAGACATAGATATATATGGTTCACGCAGTGTGGGCTACGTCCACCAGAGAAATTTACAGGTCCTTCCTTTTTATTATCCAACAAAATGAAGGGATACAACCTATAGTACACCTGCTGTAACTTCCTCTTCTTTCTCTCCCAGACTCCTCTCTTAGAATACAATATTCACAATGATACACATACACAATACAATTCCTTCATAAAAGAGGGTTTCCTTCTAGGGAAAACAAACCTAACATAACTTCTAGCGTCAGATCTGCGACCTTATAATGAAAGGTCCATATTTACTATGAAATTACAATATACATTTATAAGGAAATTTTTCCTTCAGGGGCTTCACACCCAAACCCCCACTGGGGGCTCGCTTTCCCCCAGTTCCCCTAGATGAGGGGATGAGCCCCCCAGACCCCGTAAGGGGGGAAATCCCCCCCTAAAATCCCGCCACGTGGAGGGGTGTGCAATATTCAAAGGGTATAAACATGGCTGAAAACAAAGACCTCTGAATCAGGAAGATAATCAGGCTCCACAACCAACAATCTCCCACTAGGATATTGATCAAAACAACTCCACTGTTGTTGTATCTGTTGGACTATGATCCTTCTTAGACCTGGAAAATTTTTCATCTTCACCTTCATGCTTGAAGACCAACTTAAACTGAGCAGGAACTTAGTTTCTCCCTGATTACTCCCTTTGTTAACATGTTTGTAGGATTCTGGCTAGTATGTATCTTTTCCAAATTAAAATGTCCATCTTCCAAGACGAATCGTATGAAATGGTACCTGAGATGTATATTCTTAGTATTTTAATGGAAGGATGAGTTATTTGGAAGATGAATGGAACTCTCATTGTCATAGTACAACCTGCTATTATCTTTCTTCTTTCCCAATTCCTCCATAAACCTCTGTAACCAAATCATTTCTTTACTAGCCTTTGTAGCAGGAACATAATCTACTTCTATTGTTGAAAGTGAAACAACCTTTTGTAGTTTTGAAATCCAACTTACTTATGTTCCACCTACAGTAAAAACATATCTTGTGGTGCTCCTCGTGCTATCTTTATCACCTGTCATATCTGAATTAGGATATTCCTGTAGAATAGTGTCTAAACCTCCAAAACATAATGCATGAGTAGAAGTACCTCTCAAATACCTGGGAATCCACTTTACTGCCTCCCAATGTTATTTACCTGGATTTTCATATACCTGATCACAGCTCCCATTGCATGTGCAATATATGGTCTTGTGCAAACCATCACATACATCAAGCTGCCAACTGTTGATGAATAAGTGACCCTGGACATGTATTTTATCTCCTCTTGTGTCTTGGGACAGATTTCCTTGGTTAATTTGAAATGGATACCCAAAGTTGTAATGAATGGTTTTTCATTTTTCATTATAAACCTCTCCAACACCTTCTCTATGTACTCGCCCTAAGACAATGCCAATTTTTTATTTTTCCTATCTCTTGTTATTCTTATACCAAGGATTTTATTTGCAACATCTAAATCCTTCATCGCAAATGAATTATCTAATTTCTTCTTGAGCACATTTATCTCCTGCATATTAGACCCTGCAACAAGCATGTCATCTACATAAAATAAAATGATAATATAGCTTCCATTTTCTATCCTTTTAAAATAAACACAACGATCAGAATGACATCTACTATAACCTTGTTCTATCATAAACTTGTCAAACTTCAAATAGCACTACCTTGGATCTTGCTTTAGGCCATACAAGCTCTTCTTCAACTTGCATACCAATTTTTTTCTCCCTCTGACCTCATACCCTTGAGGCTGCTGCATATAAATCTCTTCATCCAAATCCCCATGGAGAAAATTTATTTTTACATCTAATTGTTCAAGATGAAAATATTATACTTCCACAAGACTTATAATAGTCTTAATTGAAGTCATCTTAACAAAAGGATAAACTATTTCATCAAAATCCATACCTTTATTTTGTGCAAACCCCTTTACAACAAGTCTATCCTTGTACTGCTTTTTCCCTCCATATTCTTCCTTCAACTTATAAACTCATTTATTCTACAATTCTCTTTTTTCTGTAGGAAACTGAACCAAGTCCTAAGTATGGTTATTTACCAAGGAATCCTTTTCCTCTTTCATTCCTTTCTCCCACTTCTTTTTAGTGTCTACCTGCATTGCCTCTTCATAACATTCTGGTTCACCAGAATCAGTCAACAATAAATAATACAATGAATGAGAGTATCATTCAGGGGGTCTACTTAACCTGGTAGATCTTCTTACAACACTTGTAGGAGTTTGAGGTACATGTTGCTCTTGTTGTTGTACATTTGTATTTTCTGGTACCTTTGGAATTTCTTTTTCAATGATCTCATCAAGCACTATGTATTTTGGTTTTTCTTTTTCATGTTTCTTTCTCTGCAACTGATCTTTGTACATGACCTTCTCATTGAATATGACATCTCTACTCCTAATGATTTTGTGATTTTCATAATCCCATAAGCGATAACCAAAATCATTAACATGGTATATAATAAAGGTACACTTTTTGGATTTTTCCTCAAGCTTTGTTCTATTTTCTTTATCAATATGGACAAATGTTTTACAACCGAAAGTCTTTAAAAAATAATAGTTTATCTTTTTACCTTTCCATGCCTCCTATGGAATTCCACCATCCAAAGAGCTTGAAGGTCTTATGCTTATTCAGTAAACAACAATATTTACAACATCTTCCCAAAACTGTAAGGGCAACCCAACATGCAATCTCATACTCCTTGTGTGCTCCATGATTGTCTTGTTCATCATTTCTGACACACCATTTTCTTGTGGTGTTCCTGGAATTGTTTTCTCTTTACAAATCCCATGGTATGAACAATAATAATCAAAATCCTTGTTGCAATATTCACCTCCATTTTCTGATCTGAGACACTTCAACATTTTTCCTGTCTCATTCTCAACCAAAGATTTCCATTTCTTAAAGTTATCAAAAACATTAGAATTTTGTCGAATGTAATAAACCCAAGTTTTTCTAGTTGCATCATCAATAAAAATAACATAATAGCGAGAGCCACCACGAGATGATACATGAGTTGGTCCCCATGCATCTGTATGCACAAGATCTAACCTTTCACTCTTCTTTTCTTTTCCAACTCTGATAAATATGACTCTCTTATGTTTTCCATAAACATAGTGTTCACAAAAATCCAAATCAATTTGTTTAAGATATGGCAACAAATTTATTTTGTGAGGTATATGCATCCCCTTCTCACTCATGTGTCTAAGCCTATGATGCCACAGTGTTGTATCCACTCATATAGAATCTAAAGATATAGAAGAGTCAGTATTACCAGTACATAAATACAATGTACCTACCTTCTCTCCTTTTTCTATCGCCAGTTATCCTTTGGTGACCTTCCACACCTTATTTGTAAATATGGATATACAACCTTCACTTTCCAACTTCCCTGTTGAAATTATATTTTTTCTTAGATCTGGAACATGTCTTACCTCTTTCAACAACCATTGGTTTCCATTCCTTTTCTTTATTTTTACCTTTCCCATCCCAACAATTTTTCATGGTGCATCATCACCCAAATGAACCTGTCCAAAATTACCTTCAACATAATCTAGAAAATGTTTCCTATGGGGTGTGGCATGAAATGAAGAACCTGAATCTACTACCCAAGGCTCATAAATATTATCTACAGAAAGAATCAAAGAATCTTGTAACACATCTCCTTTTACATTTTCTTCCTGATTTTTCTCCTATTGTCCATCTCTTTGTTTCTTTGGAGCTCTGCAGTCTTTCTTTAGATTTGGATCTTCCCACAATTCCATCACTCTATATTTCCAAGTATGGATTTGGATCTTCCCTTCCTATAATTCCCGCGGTTCCCAGAGCCCTTTCCTCTATCATCTTGTCTTTCCTTGTTCTCCATGTTTAACACATTACGTAATGTCTCACTTATGATTTTCCATCACATTTCCTCACTAAGGATAACACCAAAAACATCATCAAATTTTAGAAGGTTTGAACTAGAGACAGAGTTGCCTACAGCCATTACCAAGCCATTCCATATTTCTGGCAATGAGCACAATATTAGAAGATCCCTGACTTCATCATCAAAGTCCACTTTTACAAAACTTAGTTGATTAGTAACCGTATTAAATTCATTTAAATATTATGCAAAATAACCACCTTCTAACATCTTCATATTAAATAATCTCTTCATTATAAATATCGTATTGGACGCCGAGGTTTTTTCTTATAGTTTATCCAATGTGTCCATCATCTCCTTTGTTGTCTTTTCTTTTGAAATATTGAAAGCTATCGACGTTGTCATGCTCAACCATATCGTTCCTAGTGCCTTTCTGTCAAGAACTTCCCATTCTTCATCCTTCATGGTCGTCAACTTCTATTCTATTCTGCCCAATGGTAGGAATAGATCCTTCTAATATAAATAATATTCCATCTGCATCTTCCATAACTGGTAGTTTTGGACGTTAAATTTCTCGACCCTAAACTTTCCATCTTTCGCCATTGCTCCCACTCGAACCAGGAACCCTCTTTTCCTACGAGTTACCTTTCGCTCTGATACCAGTTGTTAGAAAAACAAGATCGCAGAATAATAAAATAAAACAAATGCAGGAATAAAACACAAAATATGATCAATACAATAGAGATACAGATATACGTGGTTCACCCAGTGAGGGCTACATCCACCAAAGAAATTTCCAGGTCCTTCCTTTTTATTATCCAACAAAATGAAGAGATACAACCTAGAACACACCCACTGTAACTTCCTCTTCTTTCTCTCATAGTCTCCTCTCTCAGAATACAATATTCGCAATGATACATAACCGCAATACAATTCCCTCATAAAAGAGGGTTTCCTTTTAAGGAAAAAAACCCTAACATAACTTCTGTTGTCAGATCTATGAACTTATAATGAACGGTCCATATTTACTATGAAATTATAATATACATTTAAAACATAATTTTTCCTTCGGGGGCCCCCTTTCCCCCGGACCCTGTAGGGGGGAAATCCCCCCTACAACCCCCCCCCCC
>ML777575.1:71630-87064 GCA_009831015.1 Picea engelmannii
CATGGGGTATAAACATGGTTGAAAACAAATACCTTTGAATCAGGAAGATAATAAGGCTCCACAAACAACAATATTTGAGGTACTGGACATAAGACTTCATCCCAGAGAAGGAGGATTTCACACACGCCCCTATTTGGATATGGCTCTATTCACTCCCATAGAAATTTTGGTTGGAAGAAATCCTGTCAGGAATAGGGAAAAATTTTGAAATCTATGTTAAGACTATCGAAGAAACAAGACAACGCCACTATAATTCTTATGTCAGGATTTGTATATATCTAAACATTTCTAAACCCCTTCCAGGATCCATCTCCCTGGAATATCAATATGAGGAATGGACCCATAAAATAGACTATGAGCACATCCCAATCATATGCCACAAATGTCATGAGCATGGGCACTTATTTAGGGATTGTCCACTCAATGCCCCTCCAAAAATTGAAAATGAGGCAGATGAGAAATCCAAGGATGAATTTACTTAGGTCCAGGGGAAATGCAAACAAGGCCAAAAAAATCCAGTTGTCAATTAGGATAAAGCTTTGTCTACTAGAAACTATTTGAGATCTTAATCCAAACCCTGAATAATATCCAAAATGAAGAAGTACCATTGCATGCAAGAAATGGGTTAGGATGGGAGAGAGTGAAACCCATTCCAGAGCTAATCCTAGAGAAAACCATACCCAATCCAAAGACCAATCCTAGAGGATAAGACCAAACTTTAGAAGTTGGAGGTGACATGGATATTGAATTAGCTGAGACAAAATTGGCAAGGATCAATCTGGTCAGTCTAGAAAAATTATATCGTAAACAACAACTACACTCTCTCCCTCCATATTAGCTCTGAAAAGTGCACAAGGTTTTTCTCAACTCTACAGATGGGCCCACTTCCATATCGAGGATGGGTTTGGGAATCCATTGGGATCCCCTCAAGGATTCTCGCATGCAATTCAATGATGAGAACAAATGAGGTACAAAATCCACCTAGTAGTTAATCCAGGAGGTTAGAAGTTCTATGGTAAACTTAGGTCAAATCCAACTAATCTCTGAGACTTTTCCTCCCACCCCCTCCCCCCATCATCCTCATGAACATCATCTCATGGAATATCCTAGGTTTGAATGGAAGAAGTAAGCAAAGACTTATTCAAAATCGTATCATCGCATAAATCCAGACATTCTTCTCTTGCAAGAGACCAAATGTGTTGGCATGGAGGTTGAATCTATTTTGGCGCACTATTGGAGGAAAGCACATTTTTTTCGTACAGACTCCAGAGGATTGGTAGGTGGCCTTTCCATTCTTTGGAACCCAAAGACAATCATCCTATATGACTTCTTCACTACCAAATATACCATCTCAGTATGTTACAAAGCCATTGTCTCAAACAAAGAAGTATTTGTCATGAAAGTATACGACCCACACATTCAATTAGAAAAATTCTCCTTTCTACAAAATTTGTAAGGCTTGAGCGACATTACCCATGACCAAAGGTGGATCTTAGGAGGAGATGTCAACATTATCATCTCCCTTGATGAGAATAGAAGAGGAAATCATAGGTTGGAGGGGGTTAGTGATGGCTTCAAATCCTTAATCAATACCCTTTGCCTGGTAGATCTAGAGAACATCAATGAAGATTTAACCTAGTCTGACATAAGATTAATATCTTAACAAATAACATGTCACCTAGACATGTTCCTAATTTATGAACCCCTAATGATGGAAGGGATTCTCGTGGAGGCCAACATTATTTCTATGGAAAGTTCAGATACAAGTGGATATTAGTGGCCACCCACCTCTTCTAGATGGCTCACATACACATTTAATCTTGGCAGTTACAGTTTTCATCTTAGCAGTTTTATTCTATCTTTTTGAGTCTTAAACTTTCGAGGCCATTTTGAGGCCCTATACTTTCCATACCTTGCACACCAAGATGGCTATCAAAGACTCTTAATGACATCTGGTGCTCAAGTATTGTGATAGTTTTCATAGATACATCCAGGAAAAAATGGGGTTTCTGGACATCTTGTCCTTGGGCGCAACCTATTGATATGTTGTCAAAATTGAGCATAAGCTTAAACAAAAGAGGCAAAAGTTTGGGTCTGCAAACCCCTCACAATAGAAGAAGGGAAAAGTTGGCCCAAACTCATAGAAAAAGGGAATAACAAGGATGGACAACCTCAGTACAACCAGTACAAACCTAAAACAAAGAAGTACAATGGGAAGACAAATATAGACACAGGGAAATGGTGTGAGTTCAATAAGAGCCCCTGACATAATACAGTTGAATGTTGCTCAAAGAAGTCATTGGTGGCCGAGGTGAAAGCCTATTAATCATATGAAGGCTTTGAATTTGAGTCTGAACTAGAAAAAGGAAGATAGATCATTGATGTAGAACCCAGTGCCACCATTTCTACCACCACTAAGGTCCATCCTTGCGAACCTGATGAACTAGAGGAAGGTGAGCACCTCTTTCATTCAAAGATGTGGGTGAAGGGTACTTCTCTACACTTCATCATTGATAACGGTAACCAAAAGAACATCATCTCAGCAGAGGTTGACAAGTAGTTGGCTCTACCGAAAACAACACACCCACAACCATACACCATCGAATGGCTATGCTAAGGAAGTGATCTCCGCATCAGCCAACAATCTCTTATGGCCTATGGCATCAAGCCCTTCAAATATGAGGTATTGTGTGATGTCACCCCCCTTGAATTTTTCGATGTTCTTTTGGGCCAACCTTATTTATGGAAATGCCATGCTGTATAAGAGTCTAGTCCTCATAGTGTTATTATTACTCTGGACATGAAATTATACAAGATACCCGAGGTAGTCCCATCTACCGCCATTTCCTTGATCTCTTCCAAGCAAATCAGGAAGGCCATCTCTCAGAAAGTAAAGTTTGTCTTCTTCCTGATTCACACTCAAAGTGAGTGGAAGGTTGCAACCACATCCATATCCTCAGCAACAGGTCTCTCCACATAGCATAAGAAAGTGTATAAGGTCATGGAAGAATACAAATACATCTTCTCCTCACCCACTGAGGTACCTCTGCACTGTCAGGTCAAGAACTCAATCGATATGACCCCTGGTGCACCACTATCCAATGGGCCAGTCTATCGCCGCTCTTTGTTAGAAAATGAGGAAATCAAGCGGTAGATCCAAGAGTTTCTCGAAAAGGAGCACATTCACCCAAGCTCATCACCTTTTGGAAGCCAAATCATGCTTGTGTAGAAGAAATACGGGACCTGGCGAATCTGCATTGATTACCAAGCCCTAAATAAAATCACAGTCGGGAAATGGTACCCAATTCCTCGAATTGATGATCTCCTTGACCAACTCAAGGGGGAAACCTACTTTAGTAAGATTGAACTGAAGTCCAGCTACCACCAGGTCTCAATAGAGTAGACATATGTATGGAAGATTGCCTTCAAGTCCAAAGAAGGTCTTTTTGAATTGTTGGCCATGCCCTTTGGCTTGACAAATTCCCCAACAAATTTCATGAGTATGATGGACTATATCTTGCAGCCTTTCACCAAGTATTTTGTGGTGGTGAATTTGGATGACATCCTCATATTCAACAAGAATTGGGCGGAACACTTGCAACATATTCAACAGGTTTTGCGTACTTTGCGATAACAAAACCTATATGAAAATTTGGAAAAATGCTCCTTCGGCATGAATAGGGTACATTACCTATGCTACATTGTTGATGAGAATGGGGTGCATGTCGATCCAACCAAGATCTAGGTCATTCATGACTGGTGATCCCTGACCACACTCATTGAGCTTTGTAGCTTCTTAATCCTTTCCAATTTCTATCACAGGTACGTTTTGGGATTCTCCCAGATTGCATGGGCCCTTACCCAAGTGACCTAAGGCGGTGGCAAGGAAAAAGTTACGTGGGGCTAGTTGCAATAGAAAGCATTCGATGATTTGAAGAAGCGCTTGTGCTCATCGTCGATGCTCTCATTACCCGACTTGCAACAACCTTTTGAGATTGATAGAAATGCTTCCGACTATGCCATGGGCGTATTTCTCACTCAACATGGATATCTCATGGCCTATCATAGTGAGACACTATTAGATAGTGTCCTCAATTACCCCACTTATGACAAAGAAATGCAATCCATTGTACAAGCCTTCCACCAATGGGGACACTACATTATCAGGAAGGAGAAAGTCATCCACATTGATCATAAGCATGTGAAGTTCATGTAGACACTAGTTAAATTGCAGAAAGACTACCATTAGAAGTGGTCCACATACTTGCAAAAATTCCATCTCAACATCAAGTATAAGATAGGGAGAACCAATCACGTCGTTTACTGCCTCAGCCAACCTACAGTTGTTGTGCTAACCACGATGCTACACTCTTATGGATATGAGACCTCCAGATGGCCCCAACTCTACGAGAAAGATCTTGACTTCGTCACTACCTACCATATGTTGGGCACAAACACAATGGTCATTGATTTTCATCTACAGGACGAGTTGTTGTGCCATCTGGGCCATCTCAACGTTCCATCAAGAAAGCGATAGAAAATGATTTAGGAAGCTCACTACAGTCAGGTGGAAGGACACCTTGGCATATAAGAGACAGTGGCAATGTTGTAGCAACATTTCTATTGGTCAAAACTCTGACGAGATGTCAACAAGTATATTAGGTCTTGCACGGCTTGAGCCATTTCCAAATTGATCATTAAGAAATAATGCATGTACATCCCTCTTCTTACTCCTAATAATCTCTGGGAATCCATCTCGATGGACTACATGTTGGGCCTTCGTTCAACCAAGAAGGGAAATGACTGTGTTTTCGTGGTTGTTGTTCGATTTTCCAAGATGGTGATTATGGTCACCTGCAAGAAGAGAATCAAAATAGAGGCCACTCCCAAGATCTTCTTCGAACGAGTGTGGGTACATTTTTCGATACCAAAAACCATCGTCTTAGATTAGGACAATTGGTTCCTCAACCCATTTTGGTTGAGCCTCTGTTCATGAGAGGACACCAAGATCACCAAATCCATGACCTTCCACCCCCAAACGAATGTCCAAACTGAGGTTGTCAACAAGATGATTGTGCATATCTTGCGCATGTACAATTCCAAGCATCCGATCACATGGGATGAGAGTCTTCCCTATGTTTAACACAATTACAACAAATCCATACATAGCTCAATCGACCACAACACCTTTCAGGTGCGGTTGGGATTTCAACCATTGGGTCCCATGGATGTTGCACTACCCCTTGCATCCACATATCAAGAATCGTCACATGCACAAACCGAAGTCGACAAATCCACCTAGCTTGTTGAACAAATCTAGAACATCCACCAACATGTTTAGGATATTTTGTAGAAGTCTAATGCCAAGTACAAGCAAGGCCATGATCAACACCGAGTGCCACACAAGTTTCAGGTGGGAGATAAAGTTTGGTTTCATTTGAAGAGATAACGCCTTACAAGACCCCATTAGAATATTTTTCCACTCTGCTATGGATTGAACACCATCACCAAGGCTGTGGGTGATAATAATTTTGAGCTCAACATCGCCCTCTTCCTTGGCTTTCACCCAGTGTTTAATGCGGACCTCTTTCAGCCATACTTTCCACCCTTATTGGACACCTCATAGATAACAGAACAATTGACATCAACATATCTCAAACCTGACTGCATGGAACAGAAAGCCACTGATCATATAGTGGACACACAGGTTAAGGGAAATCTCCAATAGAAGCTTCATCTTTATCAGGTTGTCAAAGCAGGGGAGCTCCTGCACCAAGGCAAGTGGCTCACCCGAGGCTAAATTCAACATAAATTTCCCCATCTGATGGGGGAAATAAACACAATGGATACCATTGTTTCCTAATGAGCGAGGATTGATCCAGGTGGATATCGGTGGCCACCCACCTCTTCCAGCTGGCTCACATACAAATTTCATCTTGGCAATTTTTTTCTATCTTTTCGGGTCCTAAACTTTTGGGGTCATTTTGAGGCCCTAAGCAACGTGTTTTGAGATTGCCACAATCACGCTAGTGATAGAGTCAAATTTTGATGGAATAATTTGTATTCCTCAGATAGACCTTTCCAACGTGATATCATGCACCTAAAACGAAGATCACATGCAAAAGTTACAACCCCAAGAGGCTGATGTACCAATTTACCCCATCGGGGCCCACATGACTTTTGGTGCTTCATCTCCTAGGGTTAGGTTTTTGGATGTATAGGGTTTTCCATTTACTTCTTGATGATAAAAAATCTCGGAGGCCTCATTGTAATGTGCTCATATGAATGCATGTAGCTGCCACATCTCTTCTCAGAGATTAGCTACCACCCTTCAAGCAAGATTGTTTTCATTATGCATTTTACAGTTTCAACAGATTTCTTTATTGAATAGAAGTTAAGTTCCACTGTATCTCTGTTATTGTTCTTTGTATATTTTTATTAATGTTATAGATCTTTGTTTCATTTTGTTCCACTCATAAATTTGTATTAGGTTCATACCAGTAGCCAATTCAACTATGGGTGGACATTATAAGTATTCCATGTCGTAATCCATTCTGTTTCAAAACATTATGGAGAACACATTGTGACTTCCAAGATAATATTCAATAATGTACAAATGTAACAATCCCAAATGGATCACCAATGTACATAATTCAATAGAATCCGAAGAGCTTCAAACAACACCTAAAAGACTAGAATGATCACACTTTTGGCAACATCTTCCAATCCCAATGAGAACTAGAGAAACAAATGAAGGTAATCCAATAGGATATCATTACCTAGGTGATCTCAGAGTGGCTTAAGTGTCTAAGATCAAACAATAGAGGTGAATATTGTAGCAAGGAGTTTGATGATTATTGTTCATACCATGGCATTCGTAGAGAGAATACAGTTCCAAGAACACCACAAGAAAATGGTGTCAGAAAGGATGAACAGAACAATCATAGAGCATGCAAGTAGTATGAGATTGCATGTTGGTTTTCCCTTGCAGTTCTGGGAAGATGTTGTAGATATTATTTTTTACTTAATAAACAGAGGACCTTCAAGCTCTTTGGATGGTAGAATTCTAGAGGAGAAATGGACACGAAAAAATGCAAACTATTATTTTTTGAATACTTTCGGTTGTGAATCATTTTTCCATACTAATAAAGAAAATATAACAAATCTTGAGGAAAAATTCAAGAAGTGTACCTTTATTGGATACGGTGTTAATGATTTTGGTTGTCACTTATGGTATTATGAAAATAACAAAATCATTAGGAGTAGAGATTTCATATTCAATGAGAAGGTCATGTACAAAGATCAGTTGCAAGGAAAGAAGCAGGAAAAAGAAAAACTAGAATATGCAGTGCTTGATGAG
The DNA here is from genome assembly GCA_009831015.1 of Picea engelmannii. Classification (NCBI taxonomy): domain Eukaryota; kingdom Viridiplantae; phylum Streptophyta; class Pinopsida; order Pinales; family Pinaceae; genus Picea; species Picea engelmannii. Next base: position 78,991 of record ML777575.1, read on the forward strand.
ATCATTGAAAAAGAAACTCCAAAGGTACTAGAAAATCAAAATGTACAACAACAGGATAAGCAGGTACCTCAAAATCCTGCAAGTGTTGTTAGAATATCTACCAGGTTAAGTATACCCCCTGAACGATACTCTCCTTCATTGTATTATTTATTGTTGATTGATTCTGGTGAATTAGAATGTTATGAAGAGGCAATGCAGGTAGACACCAAAAATAAGTGCGAGAAATGCATGAAAGAGGAAATGGATTCCTTGGTAAATAACCAAAATTGGGATTTGGTTCAGTTTCTTACAGGAAAAAGAGCATTTCAGAATAAATGGGTTTACAAGTTGAAGGAAGAAGATGGAGGGAAAAAGCAGTACAAGGCTAGACTTGTTGTAAAGGGGTTTGCACAAAATAAAGGTATAGATTTTGATGAAATATTTTCTTCTGTTGTTAAAATGACTTCAATTAGGACTATTTTAAGTCTCGTGGAAGTAGAATATTTGCATCTTGAACAGTTAGATGTAAAAACAACTTTTCTCCATGGGGATTTGGAGGAAGAGATTTATGTGCAACAACCACATGGGTATGAGGTCAAAGGGAAGGAGAATTTTGTATGCAGGTTGAAGAAGAGCTTGTATGGCCTAAAGCAAGCTCTAAGGAAGTGGTATTTGAAGTTTTACAGGTTTATGACAAAACAAGGTTATAGTAGATTTCATTTTGATCACTATGTTTATTTTAAAAGGCTAGAAAATGGAAGCTATATTATCTTGCTATTGTATGTAGATGGCATGCTTGTTGAAGGGTCTAATATGAAGGATATTAATGTGCTCAAGAAGAAATTAGCTAATTCATTTACGATGAAGGATTTGGGTGTTGCAAAGAAAATCCTTGGTATAATAATAACAAGAGACAGGAAAAATCGCAAATTTACATTGTCTTAGGGTGAGTACATAGAGAAGGTGTTGGAGATGTTTAGAATGCAGAATGCAAAACCAGTTAGTACACCTTTTCCCAACCATTTCAAATTAACTAAGGAAATGTGTCCCAAGACACAAGAGGAGATAGAATACATGTCTAGGGTCCCTTATTCATCAGCAGTTGACAACTTGATGTATGTGATGGTTTGCACAAGACCAGATATTGCACATGTAGTGGGAGTTATGAGCAAGTATAAGAACAATCCAGGTAGAGAACATTGGGAGGAAGTAAAGTGGATTCTCAGGTATTTGAGAGGTACTACTACTCATGCATTATGTTTTGAAGGTTCAAACACGGTTCTACATGGATATGTTGATTCAGACATGGCAGGTGATAAAGATAGCAGGAGGAGCACCACAGGGTATGTTTTTATTGTAGGTGGAACAACATTAAGTTGTATTTCAAAACTGCAAAAGGTTGTTTCACTTTCAACAAAAGAGGTAGAGTATGTTTCTACTACAGAGGCTAGTAAAGATATGATTTGGTTACAGAGGTTTATGGAGGAATTGGGAAATAAGTAATATAGTAGCAGGTTGTACTGTGACGGTGAGAGTGTCATTCATCTTGCAAATAACTCAGCCTTACATTCAAAGACTAAGCATATACATGTCAGGTACCATTTCATATGATCCATATTGGAATATGGACATTTGAAATTGGAAAAGATACACACTAGCTAGAATCCTGCAAGCATGTTAACAAAGGGAGTAACCAGGGAGAAATTGAGTTCCTATTCAGTTTCAGTTGGTCTTCAAGAATGAATATGAAGATGAGAAATTTGTTAGGTCCAAGAAGGTTCATAGTCCAACAGATACAACAACGGTGGACTTGTTGAAATCAGTCTCCAAGTGGGAGATTGTTGGTTGTGGAGCCTAATTATCTTCATGATTCAGAGGTCTTTGTTTTCAGTCATGTTTATACCCCATGAAGACTTTACACTCTAAAAGAATGTACAATCCTCCACGCGGGGGAGTTCAGAGGGGGGTTACCCCCTTTGTGGGGTCCATCCCCTGACTGGGGGGTCCAGGGGAAAGCGAGCCCCTGGCAGGAGTTCAAGGGAAAATTCCACAAAGGAAAATTTTCCTTGTAAACTTATATTGTAATTTGATTGTAAATATGGACCGTTCATTATAAGGTCGTAGATTTGACGACATAAGTTATGTTAGAGTTTTTTTCCCTATAAGGAAACCCTCTTTTATGAGGGAAATATATTGTGGCTATGTATCATTGTGAATATTGTATTCTGAGAGAGGAGACTGTGAGAAAAAGAAGAGGAAATTATAGCGGGTGTGTTGTAGGTTGTATCCCTTCATTTGATGGATAATAATAAAGGAAGGACCTGGCAATTTCTTTGGTGGACGTAGCCCACACTGGGTGAACCATGTATATCTGTGTCTCTATTGTATTGTGTATCTCCTGTGTTTTATTTCCACATTTGTTTTATTTTATTTCTCGACGATCCTATTTTTTCTAACACTTGGAAGAAGGTGTATGTGGGCGAACAATCACCTATCCTTGAAAGTAAGAAGCCCTTGTTTTGACCCATGGAGGGATAAAACTACATTGCACATGGTTTGGATGAAATTATTGGGTATACCATTGGAGTTCTATACTTCAGATATGTTTGGATCTATAGAGTATAGAACAAGAGAGAAGCTTATAGTAGTTACTAGAATTCAAACCATTATATGCTTTCTCTTATCCTTATTGAATTAAACCTTAAATATGGTATAGTAGATGCAATATTCATTGAATATTAGAATATGCATTTATCTCAATTGGTTGAATATGCATTGAATATCAAAATATGCATTTATCTCAATTGGTTGATTCTATACTTTGTGACGCAAACTATTCTTGAGAGCAATATGTCACATAGTCAAGAGCGTGCTCGTTCCCGCATAGATAGTGGTTACCAATAAAAATTGATAGAAATGTTTGTCACAAATCATAATTTCACGTGATTGATGATGGATAAAAACTTTGGTCATGAAAAATTTACTCACTCAAAAAAAATATATACCCATAAAAAATTATTTTATTTACTTATTAACTCACTCTAAAATTAATCAAATCACTTTTTATATTAATCAATTAATTTAAAATTATAATATTTTATATTTAAAAAACATTTTATATAAATTAAAATTTAATATTATAAAGTTGATTTTAAAAAATAATAATTAAAAATTAAATTGATTTGACTCTAGAAGTATTGCATTTTACTTTAGTTCAGTGTTAAAATGAACCACTTTGACTTGTTTAATATTTATCCTAATTGGCTTAAATTTATTCTCAATATATTCCCTACAGAATCTTCAAAATGATATGTCCCAAAAATACCATGCTTTACATTAATCAAGTTAGTGTGACATAATTCTTAAACTAGTTAAGAGTTGAGAATCAAATGTGGCTTTTTATCTAAAAATATGTTTTTAGATATAGACATCATATGTACAACTACTAACACCATTATTTTTAATATTAATATAAATATTATATTAATTGTTAAGAAATATTTTTCAATTCAAGGTTTGATTCCTCTTATATCTTGTAGTTGTTTTCTTAGAAGATTTGGCCATTGTTAAGTCAATCAGGGCATTCATACACGTATATGCGAATAACATAAATAGTGTTCCTCTTCTTCATTAGTGGTGCATGCTTGTCACTCCAATGTCAATCCAATAAGGAAGCATCGATATTCAAACCAATGTCAATCCAATTTGTATAGGTCGTTTAAGAGAGAAGATTGTCAAGGTTGACGTGGAGAAAATTTCCCAACACATATTTTTCGAGTTGGGAAACAAGTTGGTGGTCATTTGTCCCTTATAGATGTGTTGCATTTTAAAACTTTCCCCTTATAACTATTGAACTATAGTATTTTCAATATGTTTTTCCTACTTAATATATTATTGGCCCATCAATTATTTATATTTTCTTAAAAGTTAATCCTTTTCCACCCTTTAGAAGTGACTACATGGACGATCCCTTTGAAGGGTTTTCCATTGTCATGAATGCCCCTACATGTCATTGGTTTCGAGGGAGACTCACATAGTGGATCCACAAGGGTGTTTAGAGGAGATGGAAAAACCAAAGGTTTTCAACCCACCTCTTATCAAAGTACTTTTATAAGGGAGGAGGTAGTGATATTTATGGTAGATCCATTAAATATGATTTGGGAGGTGTATCTAGGAAGCCATGTGGCTAGTGCACTAGGGTTTTATGAGGAAATTCCATAACTCCTCCTTGAGTCCAATGAAGACTTATTCATTATTTGGATGCATGCATACTAAGCCTAGTCTTGGCACCCCACTCACAAAGAATGTTGATGTTTTAGACTTCATTGATCATTTGTGAGCCTAGTGATAATTTGGATACATTTTGGGTGAAAAAACTAGGAGAAGGTAGGGTTTTGGAAGGATTTTCAATGGAGGTAAAGGAGTCAAAAAATTCAAATGGAAATTAGAAACGTGAGGAATTAATCTCTACTAGCAAGGGAAACTCTAATTGAAAACACATCAAGAAAAAGAAGCACAAGGTTAACTATGCTTTGGGGCAGGATGTCAAACTCCATTAGGTCATTGACATGGCTAGTAGATCTCTTAAAAGGAGGCTTCAAGATAGGATTTTCTATGAAAAGAACTTGGTCGACTGAATGTCCAACTTCTAGAAACCCATCACAGGGCACATTCCAAAATATCAGATTTTTGTGAAGGGATCGTGTGCCTTTGTTTTCTAATTATAAACTAACACCAGGAAGTTGCTTGGTGTTGGTTGTGGAGCCTGATTATTTTCCTAATTCATAGGTCTTTGTTTTTAGCCATGTTTATATGTTAGGGTCCTAACCCGCACATAGGTAGAACAATATATTCAGATGTAATACATGTCAATATTAATAAGGCCTTTCAATAAAATAGAATAAGGAGGATGTAAGAAGACCTAATAGAAGCTTCCGCTTCTAGAAGGATCTTCCTCTAGATGTTTCTTTTTAGTATAAATAGGAGTTGAGGGTATGAGAACCCTAGCTTGGATATTATTGTAATAGAGCTCTGCTCAACTAGAGGTTGCCCCCTCGACGAGGCCTGTGAACATTGCTTTCATATTCAAAGTGTTATTTTTCTTGTTATTCTTATATCATTTCAGTGTTATTGTGGTGAATGTTTTGGTTATATTGTTGTTATTCTGCCATTACTAGCATTTATTTCTGTTTTGCATACATTTTATATCTGGTATATTACAAGTGGTATTAGAGCACTTTCTTCGGCAGAAAGTGTGGGTTAATTTTTTTCCAGGGTAGAGACGTATTCCGACATCTTTAAGCCACAAAGATCTGTCATTACATGCATAAACCCGCGGTTGAGGGATTCATACGCGTAGGAAATACAAGTGGTACTTAAGAGAACATTTGTTGGCCACCCTTGTAACCCATGTTGGTACCCCTTCGAGTGGTAGCGCATCAGACAACACCTGTATATGGATCGGCCTGGATTACCTTAAGCCCTCTTTAGATAAAATGATCAGCCGCCTGACTGCTATAATGTCACCGAGAACAACACTCGGGAAGATACTCTCTAGTACTTGGGTAGTCAGGTAGTACGGCTAAGGGTACAGTCTATCCTCCTTAGTTAGTGCCCTGAGATATTGGGTTGAGTATTATTTTTGGACCCCTCATGTATATCAGAGAGCTATAGCACAGGGCAAACCCTTGTCTGTAGAACCCTTGAATACCTAACCCTTAGGGATAGAAACATAACCAAATTAAAATAGACAAGATCTATTGCCGCGCAACTGTGTTCGGGTTGCCAAGTAAATACACATTTCTTTCTGGTTAAGCATTTGAGCATTTCCTCTCTGCGATATTCTTCAGACTGGACATAAAAATAAAAATAAAATATGGAAAAATTTTCACCATTATTTCAGCCCTATTCCATTGGATGCATCTCTTCGCCCTTATCACATTCATCCATATCATTTTTTTAGCAAAAATTTTTACCTTGCCCACCCCTTTTCAGTTCCCCCATCCTCATGGCCCATACTCGTAGCCAATACTTGGAAGCTCGCTTCAACACCTTGCAGTCTAGTCTCATTGAGACCCAACAAGAAGTGAAACAACTCTGTGCCAATGTCGCCGCCATCAATACAACCATGCAGTCCTCAATGGGCGAAATCAAACAAGACCTCACCACCTAGCTTGAATCAGTCTTTTCGACACTCTGCACCAAACTGCATATCCCTACAGATAACCCTTCCTCTTCCTCACCCCCACATACTGAAGGTGGCCATTCCTCTCATTCCCATACCTTGTAGAACCATCACTTTCAACATGACCTACGCCTTCCATGGGTGGATGTGACCAAATTTGATGGCCCGAACCCTACTGGTTGGGTAACCCAAATGGAACATTACTTCTCTTTATACAACATTACAGATGACTTGGCCAAACTTTAGTATGGTGTTCTCCATCTAGATCAAGAACGTTGGCAATGGTGGCAATGGAGAAAAAATTCTCGTCAAGGGTATATTGCTTGGACACAATTTGTGGCAGAGATTTATGAACGCTTTGACACTGACACCAATCATTTGGGCCGTTTGACAAAGCTGAAACAATTAGGAACAATGGAAGACTTTATAGCTGCCATTGAGCACCTGGATTTTATAACAAAGGGCATGTCTAATGCCTTTTTTCGAGAGTGTTTTACCAACAGCCTCAAGGATTAAATTTGGGCCCATGTCCTCATGGCTCGGCCTGAGAGTTGGGTGGAGGATACCAAAAGAGATAAAGAAGCACAATAGGTTGTATCTTCTCAAAACCACAAACCCTCCTTCATCCCTCGCCCTAAACCAGTAAATTCCACTACTCCCTCTGCTCCACTAAAGATCCAAAAATTGACCCAGGCTGAAATGGCTGAACGCCAACTCAAAGGCCTTTGTTATAACTGTGATGACAAATATTTCCCAGGCCACAAGTGTAAAGAAAAAAATATTTTTATGGCCATCTCTAAGGAGATTTCTGAAGAAGATGAAGAAACTCCCTCTATGTCTGAATCACCTGAATCCGCTGACATAACCCCTCCCTCAGACCCTCCCGAAGTAGAACCAGTCATTTCCCTCAATGCTCTCACTGGCTTCTCTGCTCCCCAAACCCTCAAGCTAATCGGTTACATCAAGCATTGAAAGTTCATCATTCTGGTTGATAGTGGAAGCACCCATAATTTTATTCATCACCGCATTGCCCAAGAAACTCAGTGCTACATCCATTCTGTCAATAATTTCCAAATCATGATTGCCAATGGTGGTTCCATGAAATGTGGAGGGCGTTGTGAAAATGTGCATCTCCAAATTGGTGACTACCACTTGAAATCCCATATGTTTTCTATCGACATCAGAAGTTGTGACATTGTGCTAGGTGCAGACTGGCTAAGGACTTTGGGTCACATTCTCATGGATTTTAAAGACTTAACCATGCAATTCGACCAAGAGGGCCACCAATATAAGTTCCAAGGCATCACCGCAGGTTCACCTGAGATCATTAGTTCCCATCCCATGGAAAATCTTCTCAAAAAGGGTCATTCTAGTGTTATCGCCCAACTCCATGCCATACAAGCAACAAAGACACCTTCCGTACCACAAGACCTCCAAGCCATCCTTTCTAAACATCAATTGGTCTTTTCCACTCCCCAAGGCCTCCCTCCTTCCCGTGGTGTTCATGATCATTCCATTCCCCTTGTACTAGGAAGCCTTCCTCCCAATATCCATCTGTATCGTCACCTCTTTTCCCAAAAAAATGAAATTGAGAAAATGGTCTAGGAACTCCTTAATGCAGGCGTTATCCTCCCTAGTACAAGCCCCTATTTGTCTCCTGTGGTCATGGTCCTGAAGAAAGAAGTTTCTTGGCAAATGTGTCCTGACTTCTGTTCCCTCAACAAACTTACCATCAAAGACAAATTCCCCATTCCTGTCATTGATGACCAGACAAATTCCCCATTCCTGTCATTGATGACCTCCTGGATGAATTGAGTGGCACCCAATTCTTCACTAAACTGGATCTTCGTTCGGGCTACCACCAGATACGTATGAAAGAGGCAGATATTCCCAAGACTGCCTTTAGAACTC
>ML777575.1:87114-104586 GCA_009831015.1 Picea engelmannii
GGCCACTATGAGTTTTTGGTCATGCCCTTTGGCTTGTGTAATGCCCCCTCCACCTTCCAAAGCCTCATGAATCATGTCTTTTGTCCTTTTCTCCGCCATTTTGTCTTAGTTTTCTTTGATGATATCCTCATCTATAGAAAAACTTGGACAGACCATCTTGCTCATGTGGATTGAGTTCTCCATCTACTCTCTCATCCCTAACTTTTCCTGAAACAGTCTAAATGTGCTTTTGGCGCCTCAGAAGTAGAATACTTGGGTCATCTGGTTGGAAAATATGGCATCAGGGTGGATCCTAAAAAGATTGAAGCTATGCAAGACTAGACTCACCCAAAGACTCTAAAGAAATTGCGTGGATTTCTAGGCTTAACAGGGTATTATCGCAAGTTTGTTAAGAATTATGGGAATATTGCAGCACCTCTCACTACTCTCCTAAAAAATAACTCTTTCACTTGGACTCCAACTGCTGCTCAAGCTTTTCAAACCTTGAAGATGGCCATGTGCACCACTCCAGTCCTCTCCCTTCCCGATTTCACAAAAACCTTTGTGTTGGAATGTGATGCCTCAGGGAAAGGAATTGGTGTTGTCCTTATGCAAGAGGGTCGACCTTTGGCCTTTACCAAGAAGAAACTATCTGAAAGAAATCTGGGCAAATCCATCTATGAAAAGGAAATGTTGGCTATTCTGCATGACGTGGATCTATGGCATCCTTATCTATTGGGGCAACGGTTCCAAATTAAGACAGACCATCAAACCCTCAAGTATTTTCTGGAACAATGCATATCCTCCCCAGAACAACAAAAATGGGTGACTAAACTCTTTGGATATGATTATGAGATCATTTATAAGAAAGGCAAAGACAATGTGGTTGTGGATGCACTTTCTTGAAAATATGAAGATGAAGGATCCCTTTTTTCTCTTTCATTCACTATACTAGATTGGCTCCAAGCCATTCGCCATGAATGGCTACAAGACCCCAAAAGTTCACAGTTGATCCAACAATTACAGTTCAATGCTCCATCTTCCCCAGGGTACTCTTGGCTCCATGAGGAACTTTGATACAAAGGCCATTTGTATTTAAGTAAACAATCAAAGCTTAAATCTACGGTACTTTCTGAGCTTCATGCTACACCCACAACAAGGCACTTGAGGTTCACCAAAACCTATGACAGGGTTAAACGTTCCTTTTTCTGGGATGGTATGAAATAGGACATTCATAATTTTGTAGTTGAATGTGACGTGTGTCAACACAACAAGGGAGAAACAGTCAAATCGTCGGGCACACTACAACTGTTGTTGATTCCCCCTGCTATTTGGAAGGATATCTCTATGGATTTTATTACCGGCTTACCCAAATCGGGAAATAAATCCGTCATCATGGTGGTTGTTGATCGCCTTTCCAAGTACGCTCATTTATATGCCCTTCAACACCCATTTATATCATCCATGGTGGCTCAAATATTCATGGATCAGGTCTTCAATATTCATGGCATGCTACACTCTATTGTTTTTGATCGCGACCCAACTTTCATAAGAAATTTTTGGCAAGAACTGTTCAAGATACAAGGCATAGAATTGCATCTCAACACAGCTTATCATCCCTAGACTGATGCCCAAACAAAAGTTGTCAACAAGTGTTTGGAAACATATTTGAGGTGTTTTTCCTCGGAAAAGAAAAATCAGTGGGCTCAATGGTTACCCCTAGCTGAATGGTGGTACAACACTTCATACCATACAACCACACACATGACTCCTTTTGAAGCAGTATATGGACAGAAGGCACCTTCAGTTCTCTCATACTTATCAGGTGCCTCAAAGGTCCAGGTGCTTGACCTAGCACTTACATCTTGAGAGGCCATTCTATGTATCCTCAAAGAGAATTTGGTCATGGCACAGAATCGCATGAAGCAACAAGCAGATCAAGTTCGCTCTAAACGTCAATTTGCAGAAGGGGATCGGGTATTTCTTCGATTGCAACCTTACAAGAAAACTTTCGTCAAGGCCGAGCATTGTAAGAAGCTAGCGCCCAAATTTTATGGTCCTTATACCATGCTCAAGTGTGTGGGACAAGTCGCCTATCAGTTAGATTTGCCTAACCATTCGAAGCTACATCCTATTTTTCATGTTTCATGCTTAAAGAAGGTGATTGGAGCTAAGTGCCAAATTCAAACCAACCTTCTAGAGTTAGCTGAAGAAGGATCCATTTGGCTACAACCATAAGCCGTTTTGGACCAGCGTGAATGTCGCCTACGTCAGAGAACCATCAAGGAAGTGCTAGTCTAGTGGAAAGATACAACTCCACCAGATGCCACTTGGGAACCAACTACCATTCTGCAACAATTTCCTCATCTCAAGCCTTGAGGACAAGGTTGTTTTTAAGGGGACGAACATGTTAGGGTCCTAAACCGCACATAGGTAGAATAATATATTCGGATGTAATAAAGGTCAATATTAATAAGGACTTTCAATAAAATAGAATAAGGCGGATGTAAGAAGACCTAATAGAAGCTTCCGCTTCTAGAAGGATCTTCCTCTAGATGCTTCTTTTTAGTATAAATAGGAGTCGAGGGTATGAGAACACTAGCTTGGATATGATTATAATAGATCTCTGCTCAACTGGAGGTTGCCCCCTCGAAGAGGCCCATGAACATTTATTTCAGATTCAAAGTGCTATTTCTGCTGTTATTCTTATATCATTTCAGTGTTATTGTGGTGAATGTTCTGGTTATATTGATGTTATTCTACCATTACTAGCATTTTATTTCTGTTCTGCATACATTTTATATCTGGTATATTACATTATACCCCATGAAGAATTGAGACCCTGGAAGAATGTACACTCCTCCATGCGGGGGAGTGCAGAGGGGGGTTACCCCGTCTGCGGGGTCCATCCCCCCAACTAGGGGCTCTGGGGGCAAGCGGGCCCCCGAAGGAAAAATTTCCTTGTAAATGTATATTGTAATTTCATTATAAATCTAGACCGTTCATTATAAGGTCGTAGATCTGACGATAAAAGTTATGTTAGGGTTTTTTGCCCTAGAAGGAACCCTCTTTTATGAGGGAAATGTATTGTGGCTATGGATCATTATGAATATTGTATTCTGAGAGAGGAGACTGTGAGAGAAATAAGAGGAAGTTACAATGGGTGTGATGTAGGTTGTATCCCTTCATTTGTTGGATAATAATAAAGGAATGACCTGTCAATTTCTCTGGTGGACGTAGCCCACACTAGGTGAACCATGTATATCTATGTCTCTATTGTATTGTGTATCTCTTGTGTTTTATTTCCGCATTTTTATTTTATTTTATTTCTCTGCGATGATGTTTTTTCTAACAACTGGTATCAGAGAAAAAGGTAACTCGCAGGAAAGAGGGTTCCTGATTTGAGTGGGAGAAATGGTAGAAGACGAAAAGTTTAGGGTCGAGAAATTTAATGGCCAAAACTACTAGTTATGGAAGATGTAGGTGGAAGATTATTTATATCAAAAGGATCTATTTCTACCATTGGGTGGAATAGAAAAGAAGTCGATGGCCATGAAGGACGAATAATGGGAGGTTATTGACAAAAAGGCACTGGGAACGATATGGATGAGCTTGGCAGCATCGGTGGATTTCAATATTTCGAAAGAAAAGACAACGAAGGAGTTGATGGATGCATTGGCTAAACTGTATGAAAAACCCTCGGCGTCCAATAAGGTGTTTCTAATGAAGAGATTATTTAATATGAAGATGTCAGAAGGTGGGTCTATTGCAGATCATTTAAATGAATTTAATATGGTTACTAATCAACTAAGTTCTGTAAAAGTGGAATTTGATGATGAAGTCAGAGCTCTTCTAATCTTGTGCTCATTGCCAAAAATTTCAAATGACTATAAGTAACTCTGTCTCTGGTTCAAATACTTTAAAATTTGATGATGTTTTTGGTGTTATCCTAAGTGAGGAAATTCAACGGAAACACACAGGTGAGACATCATGTAATGCATTGAACATGGAGAACGAGGGAAGACAAAAGGATATAGGAAATGGCTCAGGGAACCACGTGAATTCTAGGAAGGACATATCCAAATCCATATTTGGAAAGATAGAGTGTTGGAATTTTTGAAACAAAGGACATCTGATGATGCATTACAAATGTAACAGATGATGGACAGTTGGAGAAAAATCAGGAAGCAAATGTAACAGATGATGCATTACAAGATGTTTTAATTCTTTCTCTAGATAATATTTCTGGGTCTTGGGTAGTAGATTCAGGGGTTTCATTTCATGCCACACCCTATAGGAAACATTTTCTAGATTATGTTCAACGTGATTTTGGACAGGTTCATTTGGGTGATGATGCACCATGCAAAATTGTTGGAATGAGAAAGGTAAAAATAAAGAAAAGGAATGGAAACCAATGGTTGTTGAAAGAGGTAAGACCTGTTCCAAATCTAAGGAAAAATATAATTTCAACAAGGCAGTTGGAAAGTGAAGGTTGTATATCCATATTTACAAATAAGGTTTGGAAGGTCACCCAAGGATCATTGGTGATAGAAAAAGGACAGAAGGTAGGTACATTGTATTTATGTACTGGTAATATTGAATCTTCTATCTCTTTAGCTTCTACAGGAGTGGATATAGCACTATGTCATCATAGGCTTAGATACATGAGTGAGAAGGGGATGCAGATACTTCACAAAAGAAATATGTTACCAGATTTTAAACAAATTGATTTGGATTTCTGTGAGCATTGTGTTTATGAAAACATAAGAGAGTCATATTTGTCAGAGTCGGAAAAGAAAAGAAGAGTAAAAGGTTAGAGATTGTGCTTACAAATGTATGAGGACCAACTCAAGTATCATCTCTTGGTGGCTCTCTTTATTATGTTACTTTTATTGATGATGCAACTAGAAAAACTTGGGTTTATTGCATTCCACAAAAATCTGATGTTTTTTATGCTTTTAAGAAACAGAAAGATTTAGTTGAGAATGAGACAGGAAAAAGGTTGAAGTGTCTCAGATCAAACAATGGAAGTGAATATTGCAGCAAGTAATTTGATGATTATTGTTCATACCATGGCATTCGTAGAGAGAATACAGTTCCAGGAACACCACAAGAAAATGGTGTGTCACAAAGGATGAACAGGACAATCATAGAACATGCAAGCAGTATGAGATTGCATGTTGGTTTTCCATTATAGTTCTGGCTAGATGTTGTATATATTCTTGTTTACTTAATAAAAAGAGGACCTTCAATATCTTTGGATGGTAGAATTCCAGAGGAGGAAAGGACAGGAAAAAAGGAAAACTATTATTTTTTGAAGACTTTCGGTTGGGAATCATTTTTTCATACTGATAAAGAAAATATAACAAAGCTTGAGGAAAAATCCAAGAAGTGTACCTTTATTGGATACAATGTTAGTGATTTTGGTTGTCACTTATGGTATTATGAAAATAACAAAATCGGTAGGAGTAGAGATATCATATTCAATGAGAAGGTCATGTACAAAGATTAGTTGCAGGGAAAGAAATAGGAAAAAGAAAAAATAGCATACACAGTGCTTGATGAGATCACCGAAAAAGAAACTCCAAAGGTACTAGAAAATCAAAATGTACAACAATAGTATAAGCAGGTACCTCAAACTCCTACAAGTGTTGTTAGAATATATACCAGGTTAAGTAGACCCCCTGAATGATACTCTCCTTCATAGTATTATTTATTGTTGATTGATTCTGGTGAATTAGAATGTTATGAAGAGGCAATGTAGGTAGACACCAAAAAGAAGTGGGAGAAATGCATGAAAGATGAAATGGATTCCTTGGTAAATAACCAGAATTGGGACTTGGTTCAGTTGCCTACATGAAAAAGAGAATTTCAGAATAAATGGGTTTACAAGTTGAAGGAAGAAGATGGAGGAAAAAAACAGTACAAGCCTAGACTTGTTGTAAAGGGATTTGCACAAAAGAAAGCTATAGATTTTGATGAAATATTTTCTCGTGTTGTTAAAATGACTTCAATTAGGACTATTTTAAGTGTTGTGGAAGTAGAATATTTGCATCTTCAACAGTTAGATTTAAAAACAACTTTTCTCCATGGGGATTTGGAGGAAAAGATTTATGTGCAACAACCATAGGGGTATGAGGTCAAAGGGAAGGATAATTTTGTATGCAGGTTGAAGAAGAGCTGGTATGGCCTAAAGCAAGCTCCAAGGAAGTGGTATTTGAAGTTTGACAGGTTTATGACAAAACAAGGTTATAGTAGATTTCATTCTAATCACGGTGTTTATTTTAAAAGGCTAGAAAATGGAAGCTATATTATCTTGCTATTTTATGTAGATGGCATGCTTGTTGCAGGGTCTAATATGAAGGATATTGATGTGCTCAAGAAAAAATTATCTAATTCATTTACGATGAAGGATTTGGGTGCTGTAAAGAAAATCCTTGGTATGAGAATAACAAGAGATAGGAAAAATCGCAAATTGACATTGTCTTAGGGTGAGTACATAAAGAAGGTGTTGGAGAGGTTTAGAATGTAGAATGAAAAAAACGTTAGTACAACTTTGGCCAACCATTTCAAATTAACTAAGGAAATGTGTCCCAAGACACAAGAGGAGATATAATACATGTCCAATGTCCCTTATTGATCAACAGTTGGCAACTTGATGTATGCGATGGTTTGCACAAGACCAGATATTGCACATGTAGTGGGAGTTGTGAGCAGGTATATGAACAATCCAGGTAAAGAACATTGGGAGGAAGTAAAGTGGATTCTCATGTATTTGAGAGGTACTTCTACTAATGCATTATGTTTTGAAGGTTCAAACACGATTCTACATGGATATGTTTATTTAGATATGGCAGGTGATAAGGATAGCAGGAGGAGCACCACGGGGTATGTTTTTACTGTAGGTGGAAAAACATTAAGTTGTATTTCAAAACTACAAAAGGTTGTTTCAATTTAAACAACAGAGGCAGAGTATGTTTCTACTATAGAGGCTAGTAAAGAGATGATTTGGTTACAGAGGTTTATGGAGGAATTGGGAAATAAGTAGGATAATAGCAGGTTGTACTATGACAGTGAGAGTGTCATTCATCTTGCAAATAAATCAGCCTTACATTCAAATACTAAGCATATACATCTCAGGTACCATTTCATATGATCCATATTGGAAGATGAACATTTAAAATTGGAAAAGATACACACTAGCCAGAATCCCGCAAACATGTTAACAAAGGGAGTAACCAGGGAGAAACTCAGTTCCTGTTCAGTTTCAGTTGGTCTTCAAGAATGAATATGAATATGAGAAATTTGTTAGGTCCAAGAAGGTTCATAGTCCAGCAGATACAACATCGGTGGAGTTGTTGAGATCAGTCTCCAAGTGGGAGATTGTTGGTTGTGGACCCTGATTATCTTCCTGATTCATGTTAGAATATAATCTATGTGCTCATTTTACCATTGAAAATATCGCTATTGTCACCCAACCATAGGATGAATCCACCCTCTGAGAACCTTAACTTTGACAGAGAATCACTCCGGAAGCAAACGCTAGGCTAGATAGCCAAAAAAGGGGTAGCGAACCTTTCCCCAAGGATGATGCACCAACAAGAGATGATCAGATAGTCCAAACCCTAACCAAGAGATAGTCCAAGACAAACGTGACCTGCTAGTTGCAGCAGTTGCAATGACATCTCTCCTCCAAACCTGTGCACAAAACTGGGTACTATAGTGCGCACAAGTCCTGCTCTGCAATTCTGAGACTGCCTGCCAGAATGAAGACTTGCCTCCTGTATTTATAGTAATTCTAGCTAACTGCCTAGGCCAACTTCTCATTCTTGGTATTTTTCTATTCAGTATATATTATTTCTTTTGGTCGACTTCTTCTCTTGAAGGCTAATAACCTAATACCAGCTATCCTCTTGAGCTGACATGTCTTCTGGGGTTATTATCCAACTCATTAGGGTTTCTTCTTGCTTCCCGAAGTATTCTATTCTCATGGAGGTAAATACCTCCCGTAGCTACCATAATATCAACACTCCCTCCTAGCTAGGGAGGTATTACAGGTAATGGTCTTGAGCACAAAACATACCATTCACTCGATATCATCAACATAGTTATATATACTATCTCATGACTAGATCATGAACACCATCATCACCATCTGTTTCATCAGCTGCATCATCTCTTGTAACCATACTCTATCTGAGTAATCATACATGATTCTCACTCCATAAAGTGACACAAGAACCATTCTTCTAGTCTAGAAGAATAAATGTTCTGAACCATTTTATGTCTGGGAAATATTTGTTCATTGATCATCCATCTAGCTGATAATCATTTTCAACACTACTGATAGTCTTCAAGTCAATTGGAACAATATCATTCAATAGAAGACAACTGTGTCTATCCATAGTAGTACACAACTACAATCTAGTGGTATACTACCACACCAAGTATCACACATATACTTGATCAAACAATGGAACACATCCACCACAATAGTATACATATATTGTTTAGAAACGTACGGTCTTCATAACAATCATCTGATATCAACTTGCACAGAAACAATCATCTAGGCCATTCTTCCACTCACATATGTGAGATCTTGGAAGAGTATCTGCCCTAAAAAAGGTAAGACATCAATGATGAGCTATCTGGACTATTCTTCTCAAGAAAGAAAGAATAATTGTCCTGATTTTTTAGCCTAGACCATTCCCCACCCTGGGCCATTCCTTCGACACTAAACAAAGTGTAACATGAAGAGAATGAGTCTTCCCTAAGGAATGTTTGTCCCTGATTGTTGAACCTAGAACATTCCCCACCCTGGGCCATTATTCTGGCACTAAAAAAAGTGCAACCTGGAGAGAATGAATCCGCTCTAAGGAATGAATGTATGGACCATTTCCAAAGGAAATGACTATTCTGCACCAACCTCCAAAAACAGACCATTCCCCATGTTAATCACAGTGGGAAATAGTTGTTCGGCGAGGCAGACCAGTCTTCTTGAGTAACCCTCAAGAAGAGAGACTACCCTAGACCACTTCCCATGTTAACCACAGTGGGAAGTCATTGTCTATGGTACATCAACAATCTGGACCATTTTCCGAACTGAAAAATGTATGTCCGTCAGAAATCTCAATCCACTTTCTGAACTGGAAAGAATCTGCTCATCCTGGACCATTTTTCGAATTGAAAAATGGTTGTCCATCAATCAATAATACATCAGTGCTCCCTCCCAACCTGGGAGTCATCTCAACGAGCTCCATATTGAGTACACATACTCTTTCATCTTGGACAGAAGCTTTACCAAAATGTCTGCTTATCTGCTCATCTATGGAGATATGTATTGGAGAACCACTTTCTCCTTTCTGGACTTCATCATGGATAATGTAATGCTTGATTTCAAATGTACTTTGGTCTGGAACACTAGTTTTCTCTGAAGGGTTCATGTATCTTTGATCAATAAAGTATATCATTGTTGGAGAACTGGAACATGTCCATGTGGCACTTCTTCTGTCATCATGAGATATTTGTCATGGATTGGCAATCCATCATCCTGATCTTCTGAGTAATCATTATGATACAATATCTCTGTTTATAGAAAATATTCACCTCGCTTTTGTTGTGATTTGGAGGTTCTCCACCAAGTTATCTTCTTTCATATGCATACAAGGGTCTCTTTCTGGTATGCTTCAAAGTCTTGAGGTTGTTGTTCATACACTCTTTGTTCAATTTCTCTGGAGAATAGATTTTGTATTCATCTGATGTCAATTGTGGATGATATAATGTCTCATGTAGAGGTATGTCTCATTTACAAGCAATAATCATAGTCTTCTCCCTTTATCTAGGAGAACCACTAGTTTTGGATCTCTCAATGCTTGCATTCATAAGTCTTTCATACATTTTTCTTCATCAAAACGTTTAGTTCCTCTGCTTGATTTCTTTTAGTGAGTTCATATCAGGCTGGTAATCTTGTGATTCTCAATAAAATGACTGGTTGTTCTGGCTATTCTTTCTTACTTGGAATCTTCATGTTCTTCCTTATGTTTCTCTTTAGCTCTTGGGTCCATGGAGTTTTCTATAGATTCCATGCTTTGAAGATTCCAACTTCTTCCTTTTATCATAGGATCATGGATGTGGATGGAAAACAAGGGATACTTTAAGGCTTCTCTTCGAAGAAGTCTTCTTCTATGGTAGAACTGAACACATACTACTTTTCATGTTTGCTACCATGGATATACACTTCATCATATTCAATGGATCATAGGATTAGATACCTCCTAATCCTTGCTTCATGTATGAATGCATGCTCTTATTTTTGGTGATATATAATCGTCTCCCTCCATCTAGGAGAGTCCATGCTTCTGTCTGCATCCTTATTCTCTTCTGCAAAGTGTTATAAGTCTTTCTCCAATTTCCTCTTGATTGCTGACTTCTTTCTGTCTTTGCTTCTTCTAAGTCTCTTTAGGATTGATTTTGATTTCGTCTTATCTTGTAATAGCTTCCACATGATTTGTTTGATGTATTTCATCCTTTCATGTGTATTATCTGACTTGTATAATGATAACAATCCTTATCTTGTTGTTCTTCCATAAGTATAGTTCTTCTTGAAAGATATTATATTCTAAGAGATAGATATACAAGATATGCAAACAAGATATGTACAATAACTAAGAAGAGTATTGTTACCTTTAGAAGAAGAAGTCTCTTTCATCCTTATTAGTCTTATTTGTAAGTTACTTTTCTTCGACAACTGATGCTTTATGTTTCTCCTTCCTTTTCTTTAGCCCGAGACAATGATTCTTGTAGTGACCATACTTTCAACAGTTGAAGCATTGTATTTCAGAAATATCTTTCTCTTGATTTGTCTTCCTCCTTGAACCAAACTTCCTTTTGTTTCTAAAATTCTTGAATCTTGCTGTGAAGGCTTAATCATCATACTTTTTTTGGGGTTTCTCTTTTGCACTAATCCTGGATTCTTCTTGAGCACAACAAGCCCAAAGTTCTTCAAATGTAGGATACTCCTTTATTGTGTTCATGCTTGCGGAAAATGCATCCCATGTCTTGGGAAGACCATTGAGTACTATGTTTACCAATTCCTTCTCTGAAATGATCTCTTCAATGGCTTGTAGTTGATCTCTTAACTGGGATATCCTCACAAACTATGATGTTATGCTATCATCATCATTCATCTTCATGTCATAGAGATCATTCTTTAGACTCATTATTTGTCCAATGTTTCTGACTGAGAAGAGGTTTGTTAGGGCATCGTACATCTTCTTCGATGAGTCAAGATGGGAGATGTAGGGTATCAAGTGGAATTTTATAGAGTCCACTATGATACTCATGGAATTGATGTCATCGTCGTTGAACTTCTCCGTAACTGCAACGTTATGCGGTTCCTTCTCTTTTCCTTATTCAAACTCTAGTTCCACGATATTTCCTTTCACGAAATCCAATACTTTATTCTTAGCAAGGATGAGGTCAATCCTTGTCTTTAATTCTCTGAAGTTAGAATCTCCATCTAACTTGTTTTCTGACTTCATAGAGTAGGTCATGGCTGCTTTGACTTGGTCAACCCTAGATTTGACCAAAAACTCAACCTTGATGTCTTGGCTTGCTGAGAGTATTAGGATATGTGTTAGGCTAGGGCACACTGATATATCCAGAAATTAGGTCAATCCCTTCAATTAAGGTGCCTCAATGAGAGGATTAGGGTTTCTGCAACTGCACCTGCTAGTAATCCTAGCGGCAGTGCTTTGGTGACTGCTCCTACTAGAAACCCTAGTGGCAGTTCTTCGACGAGCTTAATATCCTTATGGGTATGTTTCCTTCCAACGGTTAGACTGAATGAAGGAGGTGTGGGCGCATAACTGTTATAATATAATGGATGTGCTCATTTTACCATTGACAATATCGTTATTTTCACCCAACCATAGGCCGAAGCCACCCTCTAAGCACTTTAAACTTGACAGAGAATCAATCCAGAAGAAAAACCTAGGCTAGATATCCAAACAAGGGGTAGCGCACCTTTCCCCAAGGATAGCGCACCAACAAGAGCTGGTCAGATAGTCCAAACCCTAACAAAGAGATAGTCCAAGCCAAATGTGATATGCTATTTGTAGTAGCTGCAATGGCAACTCTCCTCCAAACCTGCGCACAAGTTCTACTCTACAATTCTGAAACTGCTTGCCAGAATGAAGACTGGCCTCCTGTATTTATAGTAATTATGGCTAACTGCCTGGGCTGACTTCTCATTCTAGGTATCTGTATGTTCAGTATATATTATTTCTTCTAGCAAACTTATTCTCTTGAAGGCTAATAACCTAATACCAGTTATCTTCTTGAGCTGACATGTCTTCTAGGGTTATTAGCCAACTCATTAGGTTTTCTTCTTGCTTCCTAGAGTATTCTATTCTCGTGGAGGTAAATACCTCCCGCAACTACCATAATATCAACAATTCAGAGGTCTTTGTTTTCAACCGTGTTTATGCCCCATGAAGACTTTACACCCTAGAATAATGTACACTCCTCCACATGGGGGAGTTCAGAGGGGGGTTACCCCCTTTGCGGGGTCCATCCCCCCGACTGGGGGGTTCGGGGGCAAGTGAGCCCCTGGCAAGAGTTCATGGGTAAATCCCCTGAAGGAAAATTTGTCTTGTAAATGTATATTGTAATTTCATTGTAAATATGGACCGTTCATTATAAGGTCACAAATATGACAGTAGAAGTTATGTTAGGGTTTTTTTCCCTAGAAGGAAACCCTCTTTTGTGAGGGAAATGTATTGTGGATATGTATCATTATGAATATTGTATTCTGAGAGAGGAGATTGTGATAGAAAGAAGAGGAAGTTACAGTGGGTGTGTTGTAGGTTGTATCCCTTCATTTGATGGATAATAATAAAGGAAGGACCTGACAATTTATTTGGTGGATGTAGCCCACACTGGGTGAACCATGTATATATGTGTCTCTATTGGATTGTTTATCTCATGTGTTTTATTTCCTCGTTTTGTTTTATTTTATTTATGGGTGATCCTATTTTTTCTAACACTTGGAAGAAGGTGTGTGGGGGGGAACAATCACCTATCCTTGAAAGTAGGAAGCCCTTGTTTTGACCCATGGAGGGAGAAAACTACATTGCACTTGCTTTGTATGAAATTATTGGGTATACCATTGAAATTCTATACTTTAGATGTGTTTGGAGCTATAGAGTATAGAACAAGAACTTTCTTAGAATCTTATATTAGCTACTAGAATTCAAACCAATATTTGCTTTCTCATATCCTTATTGAATTAAACCTTAAATATGGTATAGTAGATGAAATATTCATTGAATATCAAAATATGCATTTAGCTCAATTGGTTGATTATGTGGGTGCACCTTTCAGATGTGTCCAATGTCATTCCTATAGGAATTTTGTAATTTGATGTAATTTAAAATTTAACTAAAACAATTGGAGAGAAAGGAGTCAACAATTTGTAGTGGTGAAAAGGATTTGACCACTCACACTATAGAAAGAGGGGTTCCACAATCAAAGGGGGTATCCCATGAGTGCGTTGTCTCTCAAAGGAGTTCTTGGAGACAAAATATACTACTCCAAATGTAAATATGAGTCTAGTGGAGAGACTATCCTTTTACACTCTACCAAACCTATCCAAAGAAAAAATTGCGCTCGTGAATGGGATGTAGGTGCTTTCCAATGAATAGAACCATGAAATGTTGGGTAATAATATGGTCTCACCTTTTAACTTATGAATATTAAAAATAATTTAGAGCCAGTAGCTATTTCTACCCAACTTGAACTGGAAATTAATACGAATTCGTCTCCTTCATCTTTGAAAAAATGTATAATGCGTAAGTGGGGGAGTCTTACCATTAGTCATTGTTTGGAGACACCTAATGTTCTAGAAGAAATTGGGAAGGGATTGTCAAAATATATCTCCAATTCTAATAAATGGGGGATTGATCCAAGCACTATGACCTCTTTATTTGGAGAATCCTCCATGAACTCAAACTAGAACAAATAATTTTTAAGGCCGAGACATGGTTTCTCATTGTGATGAAATACAAAACTTGTAGGAGCTTTGAGAATGGATTAGTTAAAAAAGGGAGTAGGGACTGGCAGGGGGAGAAAGTCATGTATCTCCTTAGCCCAGTTTAAATAAACCAAGGATATATTTCAAGGTGAAACAAACATTGTTGATGGGGCCCTTAGAGCAAGCTAATCCTTCGAGGGGTGTCTACCATTAAATATGTGATTTTCAATGTTAGGGGATTATGCATTCTCTAAAATATCTTACCATGAGGATGTTTCTAGACCACACTAAACTAGACATTATCTTGTTATAGGAAACAATGGGAAAAGGGTTTAAGGTTTTAAAGCTACTTTCAAAGTTTGTGAGAGACTAAGTTTTCTTAAGTTTGGATGTTGTGGGGTAAGTCTCTAGCTAGAAGAGATATTCCTTTAGACTAATTATCTCTATTACCATTTATTAAAATATTGTTGCAAAACTCCACACCTTGGAGGGAACCTAAATTTTACCACTAATAGAGAAAAGATATGGGGTCCAAATTCTAGACTGTTGCCATATTTTCCCCTAAATGAATATGGGAAGAGAATCACTTGGTGGACACAGAACTTGTTCAACTAGTCCCCACTTAGAGGAATAAAAGACTTGGTGAAGATGGGGTGGCAAAGAGACTTGATAGGTTTATGGTG
Organism: Picea engelmannii; assembly: GCA_009831015.1. Lineage (NCBI taxonomy): Eukaryota > Viridiplantae > Streptophyta > Pinopsida > Pinales > Pinaceae > Picea > Picea engelmannii. The sequence goes on from ML777575.1 coordinate 101,812, forward strand.
TCCCAATCCTTGCTAGATGATCAAATTAGAGTTAGATCATGGGTCAAAGTTAGCAAAGATTTAAATCATTTCCTATTCTTCCTTCATATTGTAGTAGAATAAATCAAACTAACAAGTCCATTCAAGTTCAATTTAGGATGAATAGATGACAAGGAATTTATTAAATCGGTCCATTTAGTTTTAATTTGGGATGAATAGATAACAAGGAATTTGTTAAATTGTTCCATTCAAGTTTAATTTAGGATGAATAGATGATAAGGAATCTATTAAATTGGTCCATTCAAATTTTGATGCTTCTACTAGGGAATCTACTAGCATTTAGTTTTCTACTAATATAAAGACTTTAAAAAAGGTTATATCTTCTTGTTCATGTGAGAAAAGAATAAAATACGAACAAATCCTATCTTGAATTGAAGCTTAAATTTCTAACGTCTACAATGCCAATATCAATGGAGGTTTAGTTGAGGGTTCAAGGAAATAGTTGAATACTTTGGAATAAAATAGAGGGAAGCTACTAGCAAAGAAAGAGGCCACATATAGGTTAAAAAACAAATCCATTTGGTTATCAAAAGGCAATGAAAACACAAAATTATTTCACAATCATGAAAATCATAGGAGGAATATTAACACCATTTGGGAATGAAGAGAGGTGATGGGACATTGGATAGGTATTTCAAACATTTATCCAAGCTAGGTTTGGCTCATTTTGAGGATTGTTTTAAGGAAGAGGATAGAGTCAATATTTCATAAATTGTTAAAAATATTTCCTTCTTCTCTACCTTTGTGGTTGAGACAACTAGAGACATAATTATGGATCAAGACATATCTAGGTAAGAGTTGCAAAGAGATTTAAAAGCTTACAAGAGGACAAATAAGTTATTCTAGACCATTGATTTATGTTTTGGCTTCTATGAGATTTTTTAGGAAGACCTCTTAAGAGTTGTTGAGGAGTGAAGCACTATAGAGAGGGTCTTGGGTTCCTTAAATACCGCTTTCTCTAATTCCAAAGAAAGATGGCTCTAACTCCTTTGAGGAATTCATACCTATCTCCCTATATAGTTGTATCTACAAAATCATAGCCAAAATTACATCCCTAAGAGTGAAGCAAATTTTGTCTAAAGCCATATCCCATGAGAAATTTTATTTTCTCCATGGGAGGAAGTTTCATGATGCAATAGGTGTGTCACAAGAAGGTATGCACTCTATAAACACTAAAAAGGTGTTATCAATGGTCCTCAAGCCTGACTTTTCAAAGTCATATGAATAAGAAAAATTGTTATATTTGATATTTATGTTGTTTCATATTAGCTCCAGTGCCCCCATTGTTGATTAGGTCATGGGATGTTTGAACTCAGTATCTTTTGTCATTTTAACCAATTGGTTTGCCTCAAATTTTTTAAGTTTTCCAAAGGGATTAGGAAGGGGTGCCCCCTTCCCCCATTGTTGTTCTTGATCATAGATAAGGGGCTTAGTAGGGCTTTAATAGTATCCAAAAGATGATGCACATTGAAAGGTATAATTATTGGTACCTTTGAATTACCTCACTTTATATTTGTAGATGATGTACTACTTTTCTGTGATGGTTCTTTTAGGGATACATGCTAATTGAAAGAGGTTTTGCATTTATATTGTTCTTTTGTTGGGATGAAAATTAATCTATAAAAATCATCTATCTCCTTCTTTGGAGTAGTTGAAGAGCAAATTAGGCTACAACTATATCTTTCTCCTATCAATGAATTGATTTTTAGGATGGATTTAAGGTTCCTGGGTTATTTATTAAACCATATGATTATGGAATCCATGATTGGAAATGGCTCATAGCTAAGGTGCAAAAAAGGATAAATCTATGATGCAATAGATGACTATCAAGAGGGGCTAAAATGTAATCCCAATGAAATTAGTCCTACAAGCAATCATAGTCTGTTGGCACTCATTGGCCTTTATTCCCAAAGGGGTCCTTCAAAAAATTAGGAAGGAAATATTTAGATTTTTATGGTCTAGGAATAAAGATATGGAAGGGATCCCACTAATTGAAGGGAAAACAATTTCCAAACCCAAATACATGGGGGATCGGGGTCTTTAAAATATTCATCATTTCATAAAAGCTCTAGTAGCTAAGATAATACGAAGGTTGATTGTCAAGGACAAGTTCTAGAATTATATTATTATTCAAAAATATGTTTTCCCCCTTATCAATTGGTCCATAATGCCTCAACTTGAAAAAATGAAAAAAAGAAAGAAATTAAATCAAATTTTAGAAAAATTAAATGTAAAACTCTAAAACAAAATTAAAATTAAAACTATAAAAAAACTAAAAAAAACTGAAAAATTGTTCTTTACAAAGAAATTAAAACATAAAATAAAAAATATACAAAACAAATTAAAAAATAAAAATAAAAGTAAAAAAATATTAACAAATTTAAAAAAAGAAGGTATGTAGTGTGGGGGAAATTACTGGAATTCTGCCCCCCACCCGACCATATACCACCATTCCCCCTCAGGAAACCAACACTCTATCATTTCCCTCCTCCCCCTCCTCCCACTTGCAAAGAAAACAATCATGGGTGTAATTTCCATAGACAATAAAAATATATAAAGGTTTATTTGTTTGAAGTTGTGTGTTCTTCCCTTATTCAGGTTGGGGATTATGTCCTTGATCTTGGCTTATGGGATTTTGGACCCCGTGTTGGTATTAGATTTTTTATTTTGTTTCCTTGGATTCCCTCGTCTTTGGCGTTGGTCATGGTGTTTTCCATTCCATTTATTCTTGTTTTA
>ML777575.1:104629-194078 GCA_009831015.1 Picea engelmannii
GTTGGGTACAGTTTGTTAAGAATACACCTATCCTTGAGAAGGAGGTGTAGGTTGTCCAATGGGAGATTGGGGTACCATCATTTTAGGAACTGAATCTATTGGTGGAGGGCCAGGGAAAGGATACAATGAATTCATTGTTATCCCACCACAAAAGGAACTATTGAAAGTTTGACCATGCACATGTTGATGTGAATGGGGTGAATTATATGATGTTATAATGCATACTTGAGAAGCAGAACAAGAAGAATCCTTAGGGGGTTTTGGATAACTGTAAGGCATTTAAGTATACCCAACAGGGGATCGAGGGAAATAAGTACCAACCCCACCATATGAGTTATCGTATCCATTAGGTCCAAGGGGATTAGGACGTGGATGATTCTATGAATATACCCTATAAGATCATCTGTCACATGGTGTAATATCCCTAGGCCGAACCCAATTGTAAATGTAAATGAAAATGTACTTAAGATGATGAGTTGTTTGATATCATTTTTGTATGCACCTTTCATGGCATAGTGCATGCATATACTGCGCAGTAAAATGATGAAGTGTGCACATTCCAGGATATCGTGCGCAACATCTTAAGTGTGTGAGATATTGAGGCTAGTGAGCCTTTGTGTATATGCTATGTTTTATAGGCTGGTAAGCCATTTTTATGATGATTAGGCTGGAGAGCCTAGATGTTAAAGGCCAGTGCACCTATATTTGTATATGTATCATCATTAATATAAAATACATCATTGCGCGCAGACTGACCACGATAAAAGAGTATGGGGGACTAAAATCCACTAGTTAGGGAAAGGGGGGGGGGGGATAAAAGTTAAGGAAAAGGGATAAGCTAGGGAGCTTAATCCAAAAAGGAATATTATATTAATATTTCTTAAAGTAGAAAGTATGGATAATTATTTTATCCTAAGTTCCAAAGTTGGGGACAAGTGGGCCAAAGTAGCTTCCAACATGACAAGTGTCAAGTTGGGGACATGCATACATATTGTGGGGACTTAGTTCAATTTTCCTATCATCCTTCCCATGATTCCTCCCATCATTTGGTCATCCAGTAAATTATCCATGAACATTCACTCACTCTCTCAGTTATCCTTTGTACCTTCATCTCACTGTACCTAAACTTGTATCCATAGCCATACCGGTTTGTGTAGCTGGTTAGCTTGGGAGACGGACTAAAGAAGTGGGTTGTGAGGCCTATGGGATATTGAAGAGGTGGGTTTTCAAGCCCGTGAGAAATTCCTCTCTGGGTGAGAGAATTGTTGGGAATTGATTTCATGAAGGTGCTAAATTGTAGCTACAAGGCTCTGAGACTTCCTGTCCGGCCTGTTGTTGAAGCTCGGAAAGGAAGTGGGGCAGCCGAAGGACTGTCGAGCAGAGAAGGGGCACATTTCCTGGGTGGGAAAAGAATGTGGGGAATGAGGGACTGTAGGATGTTAGTTTGAGTTGGCACATGTGACAGTGTCTTTCCTATTGTCTATGAACCATTAGCCTGGTTAGGAATCCCCTTACTCGGGTGGAGTTTAGTCCCAGCTTAGGGGTGACTCATTGTTGAGAGTGATGAACAATGTGGTTTAAGGCTGGGAGGTTTGTGGAAGGTCTGGACGCAGTTGGTGATATTCTTACCAAGATAAGTGTCAACTGCGTGATAATTTTACATGTTGCATTGTCATTTACGTGTGTATTTTTATGGGTTTATCTTATGTGTGGTTATATCTGTCTTTATATTTATGGGTATTGCCCGCATATGCTGTATGTATGCATTTACTGCTATTTCAGTGTGAATCTATGCATTTACAAATGTATTTGTCTGTTTATATTTTTATATATATATTTGCGCAAGAGTTCTGTGTGTATATGTTTTAATTGCATGCATACAAAAAAACATTATGTGGCATAGCTTAGTTGGTTGCTGGGTATGTTACAGTATGTTCCGCAGAGAGAACAAAAGCATTATCTCATGTATCATGTCCCAGCTTGGGTGGCTTGGTATGTTACACATGGGATACCCCTGGTGCAGACAAGTCACCTGTTAAAGAGTGATGGGCATTAGGAAAAATATTATATAAATACCTCAATTGGGAATATAAAAGGTCATCATACTATTGTGCCTTTTTAATGGATTCCTCTTCACTTCTAGGCATAATCATGGATATGACCTTAGCAATGGGAGGAAGTAATAACTTCAAGATCCATTCCATAAGGAACCTAATTTTTTATCTCATCTTTACATAATCCATTTTATCTATACCCTTCATGGTTATGATCCATGATATGAGTGGCGATGGTTTGATGGAAATTGGTGAGAGTATTGATTCCTATGTCATTGGGGACTGGAATTTGAAATAAGGTTAAAAATACCTTGGCTATAGATTCAAAAGTAGTATGAGAACAATTTTGTTGGTCATTGTACCATTTGGTGGATACACCCATAAGAGTGCATTGAAAAAATATCAAACTATTTGAGTCTTCCGTGATGTTGTTAGAGGAATACTAAAAGTGTAAAGACATTATCTGATTGGAGGGATATTTTTTGAATGACCCTCATATTTAGATATATTTGAGGGTAGCTTAGTTGGCATATTGGGCCAATTTTCATCATTTTCAAATGGGATCATTGATAAGTTTTGTCAAATCTAGGAAATTCAACCCCACCATGTAAGGCAAGACAGATTTGATTAGAAATAATTCATACCATAAGAGAGGTTGTTGTGGTACTCAATATGGGTGAAGATGAACTAGTCAAGGGGGATTAGTTCTAGGAACACTTGAACCAAAAGGCCCCAAAGGGGATGATGATTATGAATCCAAGTTCCTGAATTTAGAGATGAAGGGCTCAAAGGTGAGCTAGGTGGAGGAACTAGAACTCATCGAACATGGGAGATAATACATATAGGAATAATCAAAGGATGAAGGAATCATACATATGAGAGAGTATTCTTCGGGAATCAATGTTTTCTAGATGAAAATATCACTCTTGAGATGAAATTAGTCTAATAAATGATAAAGTCACTAAAGCAATGAATTAAGAAAAGAAAGTGATCAAACAACAACACTACATAATTAGGTGGTGAAACAAGTGGTTTCAAGTGTGTTTGAATCAAGATAAAATTATCCTAATAAAATCTACTTCCTCTCAAAAGAAAAAAACTCTAGTGAAATATAAAATAATATTGCTGAAAAAAGTCCTAAAATATGGAAAAAGGGCCTTTCAATAAACTAACAACAAGGGTGGATAATGTCCCCTACGTAGATGAGAAGAGGTATGAAAGAGACATTCATAACTAGGAGATGATGGATGATGAAGTCCTAAAGTCCCATAGAAATCTATATTAGGTTCCCTCCCTCCTATGAGAACCACTTGGATAGGATACCTAGTATATTTCCCACTAAGCTACCTCTTCATAGACACATGGAACATGTTACCTTTACTTCAAGCTAAAATAAAATGGCCAGGGGATATTTAGTAGTGAAAGAGATAGGAGTCTCAATCACAAATCCAGTCCCAACCTTATCATTACCCACTTTGAAGATTACACCTTTTTCTAAACAGGTTCTGACTGTGTCTATTAGAAAGGATTTTAAGCTCCCTAAAATTTAACCACTATGTCTCAAATGTAAGATGATTATGACAATTTATTTGGATGCCTACAATCCTAGCTTAACTACAATGTTATTTTTGGCTTCAAGTGGGGGTTATGTGTGTTAAGTTAGATGGTTAATTTTAGGGCTCAGCTTGGGGTCACAAACCAAGCAAATAATTTAGGGTGTGAAGTGTATGCACAAGTGGTGTGGAGAACTTCAAATTAAAATGCTTTCAAAATAATGTAAATATTGGGTAGAAATAAAATATTATTATTTCTTCTTAGTCCCCTAAGCCTCCTTTCTTCCCATTTCATGGACTCATAGCACCCTTTCATTTCCTTCTTCATTTTCAACCTTAGTGGTATTTATATTGTACTTCAATGTGCATATTTACAAAGTCGATGATCATTCTTTACTTAGACCACTTATGTGCTTCTTATCTCCATTTCATCATTGTATATAGGGATCAAACATAAGGTGTTACATTCCCCTCCCCCTTAGATTTTCACCATCCTTGGTGTAATAATAGAAATATGTACAATATCAAAACTTCAAAATAAATGTAGCTACACTTCTTGCATAACATCCTCCAATACCCATGTTGCCTCATCCAAACCAAAATGGGTCTATTGGACCTTTACCTACCTAATGGATCTATTATGGAGTACTATAACCTTCATCTAGAGGATGCAAATTGGTTGTGTCAAGAATTATCCTTCTGATTCCACCTAGATCAAAGCCCAATCAATGATAGTTAGGATCACACACATACTTATTTAAAAAATATACATGAAATACATTATGAGTCTTTATGCCATCATGAAACACAATCATAAATGAAATAGGTTCTATCCTATATAGGATTTTAAAAGGTCCACAATGTATGGTTTTCATTTTAGTACATCTCCCCAAATTCAAGGAACTTTTCTTTGGTTTAAATTTTAGGAATACATGATTCCTAACTTTGAATATTGTTGGCCTTCTTTATTTATCTGAATAACTCTTTTTCCTATCATGTGTTTTCTTCAAGTCTCGCTTGACATTGGAAAAAATTTCTTCCATCACTTTTAGCATCTCCAGCCCAAGTACCACTCTATCAACTCGGTTATCTCTTTGAGAAACTCCAACCCAAGTACCACTCTATCAATTGGGTTATCCTAGCTTGATGGGGTATTGCATTTTCTACCATACAAAGCTTCAAATGGAGTCATCTTCATAGAGTCATGATGTCCGTTATGATATGAAAAATCTACTAGATACAAATAATCCTACCACATAGATGGCTTATCCATCACATATATCCACAACGTATCTTCAATTACTTAATTAAATATCTCTATTTTCCCATCAATCTATGAATCATATCTTGTACTAAAATTCATATTTCTTCCAAAGCCCTTGAATAACCCGTTCCAAGATTTCAAAGTGAACTTAGGATCTTTGTTTGAAACAATGGCCTTGGGTATTCAATGTAATCTGGTAACTTTTCCATGTAGATTTCTACTATAATTTCTATATTATGGGTTTATATAATTAGAATATTAAAGGGAGAAACATTTGTCAACTTGTCCACCACTATCATGATGGAATTAAGTTTCCTTCTTATTTTTGTTAACTAGGTGATGAAATCAATAATAACCACTTCCAATTTCTATCTTGGCAATGACAATAATTGTAGCAAAATTGTTGGATGCCCATGCTCAAATTTCACGTTCTAAAAATTCATACATTTGACTATACATTCAACAATATCTTTTTTCATTCCTAGTCAAAATTATCGATTCCTTACTATTGTATTTGTGCGTAGTCTAAACATTCAACTTTTTGGAGTTTTTACGGGCTTATTTTATGATTAATTTTTACCGAAATTCGACCAAAAATTGTCAGAACTTCAGATTTGAGTGATTGAATCTATATAATTCAAGTGCCCCTAGGGATTTTTATGATACTAAATCCATTTATGCATTCAAAAATGCAATTTAAACAACACAAAATGGTGATTTCACCAAAATATGTTTCTCCGGATTCCGGTGAAAATTTTCAAAAAGTCGAATGTTTAGACAACACCATTGTATTTTTGTTTTGGTACCCATTATATCTAGCATATGGAACATTATGCATCTCATTCAATATAAGTTTCCTTAATTAACAAGAATTTGGATCACAAAATCTATTCTTATGCATAATAATCCCATCATCTTCTATCTTGTAATCTTCATATTTATGTTGTACATTTTATTTTTTGTATCCATGTTTTACTTGGAGGTGGTTCTCATACGATACAAGAGCTCCATGAATCATGTATTTAAAATCTGACTTACACATACTAATTATTGTAGCATGCATTGAACATATTCTTCTATTGAGTTCATCAACAACATTGTTCTCTTTTTCTTTACTGTGCTTGATGCCAAAATTGAATTCACAAAGAAATTCCAACCCTCTTGATTGTCTAACATTCAAAGTTTTTGGTTGAAATAAAGACTTCAGACCATTATGATTCATTATTAGCTCAAATTGTATTCCCATTATATAATGCCTCCACATATTTAATGCATGCACTATGGTAGCAAGCTCTAAATAATGTGTGACATTATTCTTCTCATGATACTTAATTTTTTTGGACTCATAATAGAATACATGCCCATTTTAAGTGAGAATTCCACCAATCCCCTGTTTACAAGCATCAATGCATACCACAAAATCTTCATTTGGATCAACAATTTTGAGAATTGGGTGGGTAATCTTGAAAAATCCTTCTATAAAAAATTTGTGATATATATCAAGGACCATGACTGACCTCGCATTTGAATTACTCTTTGGTGTAGGCCATCCCATTATTGCTTCAATGTTCTATGGATCCATTATTAGTCCTTCCTCGGAAACAATATGTCATAAATAATGATTTTTTTTCTAGTAGAAGGAACACTGACATGAAGCTAGTGTTATCTTAGCACTTGTAATACTAACCTCAAGTGTTTTCCATTCTCTTCCTCTAACTTTGAGTAAATGAGAATATAATCAAGAAAAACAATGACAAACATATCCAAACACTGTCTAAAAAATTCATTAATCAAGCACATAAAATATCAAGTGCATTTTTCAAACCAAATGGCACCACTACAAACTCATACTGTCCATATTTGGTTATAAACTTTGTTTTTTTCATGTCTTCATCCTTTTTTCTTACCTAATGGTAGCCAGACTTCAAGTCTATATACCAAGGAAGTTTTTATTCTCTCAACTGATCAAATAAGTCATCAATTCTGAGTAGGGGATATTTATTCCTAATAGTGACTTTGTTTAGTTGGATGAAATCAATACACAACCTCAAAGTTCCATATTTATTCTGTACAAAGTGTACTAATTCTCCCCAAGGAGATACACATCTGTGTATATACCCCTTCTTTAACAATTCTTCCAACACCTTCAATTTTGGTGTACTCATTCTATATGGAGTCATAGAGACTAGGGTACCTCCATGCATGGAATAAATAAATAAAATCAATCTATATTTTTGGTTGGAGTCCAGGTATTTCCTCAAACACATATGCAAATTATTATAATAATAGAAATTCCATGAGACTTGGGTCATTGTCTTGTCTTGTCTCTTCTACATGGGATGGATACAATTGACACCCTTTTTTGAAACATTTCTTCAATTGCAAGTATAAATTTCCTTATAGAAATAGGCCTTAGAATACCTTTCATTATCCTTTGATTCCCATCTTCATCAATAAAAGTAAAATTATTTTTATGAAAATCTAAAAAAATATAATGTGCATCTAACCAATCCATTCCAATGAGAACATCATAAGATCCAAGTGGTAGTATATTCAAATCTATGAAAGTATGGAGTCCATTAATATCTAATTGACAACCCTTTTCTATCTTGTTGATTTTCCTTTTTCTTCTAGTATCCACCTAGTATCCAACTAAACCAACTATTATTTCTTATGTTTTCTTCTCTTCAGATGAAATGTTTCATCAAAATTAGGAGCAATATAACTATGATTTTCTCCTAGATCAATAAAATTGTGACATGTTTCTTGGAAATCCTGCCTTCCACCTTGACCATGCTTAATTGATGGTTTTATTGATGATTATCTATGGTTGCATAAATTAGTGGAGTGTTCATTTCCACATCATTCATTATAGGCCATTTTTCCTCGGACACTAGCAACAAGCGCAACTCTACCTCCCAGTTGGGACACAGATCTTGAATGCAATTACAACCAACACCCTAAGCATCCCATTCTTTTGGAATGTATGGCCTTAGCGAGGAAGAAATATTCTACCCCATATGGGGTGTTATCCAGTTATCATGAGCGATAAATGGGAGAAGGGAGGCTGAGCTATGTGGCAGCTCAAGACTCTAGAAAATCATGAGGAGATTACCTTGCCTTTAGTCCACAGTTTGACCATAGATCATTCACAGGTTTTGAAGCAGAGGAGGATGTACTGGGAGTCGACGCATAGATCTGCTAATGCATGCAAAGATGAGAGGACCTCCAAGCTTCCTACAACATGTCAAATGAGGTACAAAATCCACCCAGTAGTTAATCCAGAAGGTTAGAAGTTTTATGGTAAACTTAAGTCAAATCTAATTAATCTCTGAGAGTTTTCCTCCCACCCCCTCCCCCCATCATCCTCATGGAATATCCTGGGTTTGAACGGAAGAAGTAAGTAAAGACTTATTCAAAATCGTATCATGGCATAAATCCATACATTCTTCTCTTGCAAGAGACCAAATGTGTTGGCATGGAGGTTGAATCTATTTTGCCGCACTGCTGGAGGCAAGTACATTTTTTTCATACAGACTCCAGAGGATCGGTAGGTGGCCTTGCCATTCTTTGGAACCCGAAGACAGTCATCCTAGATGACTTCTTCACTGCCAAATATACCATCTCAGTATGTTACAAAGCCATTGTCTCAAACAAATAAGTATTTGTAATGAAAGTATACGACCCACACATTCAATTAGAAAAATTCTCCTTTCTACAAAATTCGTAAGGCTTGAGTGACATTACCTGTGATCAAAGGTGGATCTTAGGAGGAGATGCCAACATTATCCTCTCCCTTGATGAGAATAGAAGAGGAAATCGCAGGTTGGAAGGGGTTAGTGATGGCTTCAAAGCCTTAATCAATACCCTTTGCTTGGTGAATCTAGAGAACATCAACGAAGATTTAACCTAGTCCAACATAAGATTAATATCTTAACAAATAGCATGTCACCTAGACATGTTCCTAATTTATGAACCCCTAATGATGGAAGGGATTCTCATGGAGGCCAAAATTATTTCTATGGCAGGTTCTGCTCCAAGTGGATATTAGTGGCCACCCACCTCTTCTAGCTGGCTCACATACAAATTTAATCTTGGCAATTACAGTTTTCATCTTAGTAGTTTTATTCTATCTTTTCGGGTCCTAAAAGTTCGAGGCCATATTGAGGCACTATACTTTCCATACCTTGCACACCAAGATGGATATCAAAGACTCTTAACAACATCTAGTGCTCAAGTACTATGATGGTTTTCATAGATACATCCAAGAAAAAATGGGGTTTCTGGACATCTTGTCCTTGGGTGCGACCTATCGATATGTTGTCAAAATCGAGCATAAGCTTAAACAAAAGAGGCAGAAGTTTGGGTCTGCAAACCCCTCACAATAGAAGAAGGGAAAATTTGGCCCAAACCTGCAGAAAAAAGGGAATAACAAGGATGGACAACCTCAGTACAACCAGTCCAAACCTAAAACAAAGGACAATGGGAAAAAAAATACAGACACAGGGAAATGGTGTGAGTTCCATAAGATCCCTTGGCATAATACAGTTGAATGTCGCTCAAAGAAGTCATTGGTGGCCGAGGTGAAATCCTATTAATCATATGAAGGCTTTGAATTTGAGTCTGAACCAGAAAAAGGAATATAGATCGTTGATGCAGAACCCAGTGCCACCATTTCTACCACCACCAAGGTCCATCCCTCTGAACCTGATGAACTAGAGGAAGGTGAGTGCCTCTTTCATTCACAGATGTGGGTGAAGGGTACTTCTCTGCACTTCATCATTGATAATGGTATCCAAAAGAACATCAACTCAACAGAGGTTGAAAAGCGGTTGGCTATGCCAAAAACAACACACCCACAACCATACACCATCGGATGGCTATGCCAAGGGAGCGATCTCTGCGTCATCCAAAAATTTCTTCTGGACTATGGCATCAAGCCCTTCAAATATGAGGTATTGTGTGATGTCTCCCCCCCTTGAATTTTGTAATGTTATTTTGGGCCAACCTTATTTATGGAAATGTCATGTTGTATATGAGTTTATTCCTCATAGTGTTATTATTACTCTTTACATGAAATTATACAAGATACCCGAGGTAGTCCCATCTACCGCCATTTCCTTGAGCTCTTCCAAGAAATTCAGGAAGGCCATCTCTCATAAAGTAAAGTTTTTCTTCTTCGTGATTCAGACTCAAAGTGAGTGGAAGGTTGAAACCATATCCATGGCCTCTGTGAAAGGTCTCTCCATGTAGCATAAGCAAGTTTATAAGGTTTTGGAAGAATACAAATACATCTTCTCCTCACCCACTAGGGTACCTCTACATTGTCAGGTCAGGAACTCAATCGATATGACCCCTAGTGCACTACTATCAAATGGGCCAGTCTATCATCGCTCTTTATCAGAAAATGAGGAAATCAAGCCGCAGATCCAAGAGTTTCTCGAAAAGGAGCACATTCACCCAAGCTCATCACCTTTTGGAAGCCAAATCATGCTTGTGTAGAAGAAATACAGGACCTGGCGACTCTGCATTGATTACCGATCCCTAAATAAAATCATAGTCAGGAAATGGTACCCAATTCCTCGAATTGATGATCTCCTTGACCAACTCAAGGGGGAAAACTACTTTAGTAAGATTGATCTAAATTCAAGCTACCACCAGGTCCCAATAGAGTAGACATATGTATGGAAGATTGCCTTCAAGTCCAAAGAAGGTCTTTTTGAATTTTTGGTCATGCCCTTTGGCTTGACAAATTCCCCAACAAATTTCATGAGTATGATGGACTATATCTTGCAGCCTTTCACCAAGTATTTTGTGGTGGTGAATTTGGACGACATACTCATCTTCAACAAGAATTGGGTGGAATACTTGCAGCATATTCAACAGGTTCTGCACACTCTGCGGTAACAAAACCTATATGCAAATTTGGAAAAAATCTCCTTTGGCATGAATAGGGTACATTACCTATGCTACATTGTTGATGAGCATGGGGTGCATGTCGATCCAACCAATATCTAGGTCATTCGTGACTGGTGAGCCCCGATCACACTCATTGAGCTTCATAGCTTCTTAATCCTTTACAATTTCTATCGTGGGTATGTTTTGGGATTCTCCCAGATTGCATGGGCCCTTACCCAAGTGACCAAAGGCGGTGGCAAGGAAAAATTTATGTGGGGCCAATTGCAATAGAAAGCGTTAGATGATTTGAAGAAACACTTGTGCTCAACGTCGATGCTCTCATTACCCGACCTGCAATAGCCTTTTGAGATTGAGACAAATGCTTTAGACTATGCCATGGGCATATTTCTCACTCAACATTGATATCCCATGGCCTATCATAGTGAGACACTATCAGATAGTGTCCTTAAGTACCCCACTTATGACAAATAAATGTACTCCATTGTACAAGCCTTCCACAATGGGGACATTACATTATCAGGAAGGAGACAATCATCCAAACTGATCATAAGCATGTGCAGTTCATGTAGACACTAGTGTTACACATGATTTTGGTCATCTTGATGGTGTATTGCCAATGGTGTACTCAGGCTCCTAACAAGAACTTTCTCCTAAGAAAAGTGGAATTTATCTCCTTCCAGAAAACATATTTTGAAAGTGAGTTCGTAGGCTATTTATAGCCTAGGGTGCGAGAATGACCCATTCTCACAGGCCACCTTCAACTAGGGTGCGAACTCCTCGCACTGTGCTCTATACTTAGGGTGCGAACTTGTTTTCAAGCTTGGAAAAAGGAAGAAGTCTCGAGGGTTCTAGAAGGGAATCTTCTAGAAAATGGGTTGGCATTCGAATGGTTATCATTTTACTGGTTTCCCTGATTTGGTGGGATCATTCTCATCCATGTAACCATCTCATCCTCTCCTATATATTGATAGGATTCTCATGGAAAAGGTTAAGCAAGATTAATTGAAGAATTGGTGAAGGAATTGTGTGAAGAACTTTGCTTGAACAAAAGCTTGGAGACTCTAATAGGTCTATCAAGAGGAATTGGATCTTCTTCATGCAAGGACTGAGCAAGTGTGTGTGTTGGAACCAAGAGTCACCGAAAGGAAGCTTGTGACATCAAGGCGATCAGGTTGTATCTTCTACTTTCGATTAATATGATACAACGACATGTCCTTTTCCCATAAAATCATTCTTACTTTATTGTGTAATTCCTTGATCATATGCATAAGTTGACGATTGAATACATTTTGCTATCTTCACTTTGGTTGGTTTGTGTTGTCTTGGTCTTGACCTCACGAGAGCACCGGAGCGAAGTGGGAGCATCAAAGACCCTAAAAAGAAATACAAAGGTATGTTACTTGTTCCTCCTTACGAGCTAATTCAATGGTCATAAATTAGGGAAAGAGTCATGTCCTGCCCTATTTTTTTCTAGATCCAGGTGGATCTAGGGAGATCTGTTAGTGTCCGCACCTACCGATTAGTCTGATAATAGCTAGGAAAATTGTAAAATGACTGCCATCAGAAATGGTCCACATACTTGCAGAAATTCCATCTCAACATCAAGTATAAGATAGGGAGAACCAATCACATTGTTGACTGCCTCAGCCAACCTACAGTTGTCATGCTAACCACGATGCTACACTCCTATGGATATGAGACCTCCAAATGGCCCCAACTCTACGAGAAAGATCTTGACTTCGCCACTACCTACCATATGTTGGGCACAATCACAATTGTCACTGATTTTCATCTACAGGATGAGTTGTTGTGCCATCTAGGCCATCTCAGCATTCCATCAAGAAAGCTAGAGAAGATGATTTGGGAATCTCACTACAGTCGGGTGGAAGGACACTTTGGCATATAAGAGACAGTGGCAATGTTGTAGCAACATTTCTATTGGTTGAAACTCTAATGAGATGTCAACAAGTATATTAGGTCTTGCACCATTGCCAAATTGACCATTAAGAAACAATGCATGTACATCCCTCTTCCTACTCCTAATAATCCCTGGGAATCCATCTCAATGGACTACATGTCAGGCCTTCCTTCAACCAAGTAGGGAAATGACTATGTTTTCATGGTTGTTGATCGATTTTCCAAGATGGTGATTATGGTCACCTACAAGAAGAGAATCACAATAGAGGCCACTGCCAAGATCTTCTTCAAATGAGTGTGGGTACATTTTTCGATACCAAAAACCATCATCTTAGATTAGGACAATTGGTTCCTCAACACATTTTGGTTGAGCCTCTGGTCATGAGAGGACACCAAGCTCACCAAATCCACGACCTTCCACCCCCAAACGAATGGCCAAACCGAGGTCATCAATAGGATGATCATTCATATCTTGCGCATGTACAATTCCAAGCATCTGCTCACATGGGATGAGAGTCTTCCCTATGTTTAGCACAGTTAAAACAGAGGCATACATAGCTCAACCGAACACAACCCCTTTTAGGTGGGGTTGGGATTCAACCATTGGGTCCCATGGATGTTGCACTGCCCCTTGCATCCACATATGAAGAATCGTCACATGCGAAAACCGAAGTCGACAAAGCCACCCAGCTTGTTGAACAAATCTAGAGAATCCACCAACATGTTCAGGATATTTTGCAAAATTCCAATGCAAAGTACAAGCAACGCCATGATCAACACCGAGTGCCACACAAGTTTCAAGTGGGAGATCAAGTTTGGTTTCATTTGAAGAGAGAACGCCTTACAGGATCCCATTAGAAGCTTTGTCCACTCTGCTATGGACCACACACCATCACCAAGGCTGTGGGTGATAATAATTTTGAGCTCAACATCCCCCTCTTCCTTGGCTTTCACCCAATGTTTAATGTGGACCTCCTTCATCCATACTTTCCACCCTTATTGGACACCTCATAGATAGCAGAATAGTTGACACCGACATATCTCAAACTTGACTACATGGAACATAAATCCACTGATCATATCATGGACACACAGGTTAAGGGAAATCTCCAATAGAATCTTCATATTTATCAGGTTGTCAAAGCAGGGGAGCTCCTACACCAAAGAAAGTGGCTCACCTGAGGCTAAATTCAACATAAATTTCCCCATCTGATGGGGGAAATCAATGCAAAGGAGACCATTGTTTCCTAATGAGGGAGGATTGATCCAGGTGGATATCGGTGACCACCCACCTCTTCCAGCTGGCTCACATACAAATTTCATCTTGGCATTTTCATTTTTCATCTTGGCAGTTTTTTTCTAGCTTTTTGGGTCCTAAACTTTTGGGGTCGTTTTGAGGCCCTAAGAAACCTGTTTTGAACCTGCCACAATCACACTAGTGATAGAGTCAAATTTTTATGGCATAATGTGTATTCCTCGGATAGACCTTTCCAACGTGATATCTTGCACCTAAAACGAAGATCATATGCAAAAGTTACAACCCCGAGAAGTTGATGTACCAACTTACCCCATCAAGGCCCACATGAATTTTGGTGCTTCATCTCCCAGGGTTAGGTTTTTGGATGTCTAGGGTTTTCCGTTTACTTCTTGATGCTAAAAATTCCCGGAGGCCTCATTGTAATGTGCTCATACAAATGCATGTAGCCGCCACATCTCTTCTCAGAGATTATCTACCACCCTTCGAGCAAGATTGTTTTCATTCTGCATTTTACAGTTTCAACAGATTTATTTATTGAATAGAAGTTAAGTTCCACTGTATCTCTGTTATTGTTCTTTGTATATTTTTATTAATGTTATAGATCTTTGTTTCATTTCGTTCCACTCATAAATTTGTATCAGGTTCATACCACTAGCCAATTCAACTATGGGTGGACATTATAAGTATTCCATGTTGTAATCCATTATGTTTCAAAACATTATGGCGAACACATCATGACTTCCAAGATAATATTCAGTAATACAAAAATGTATCAATCCCAAATGGATCACCAATGTGCATGATTCAATAGAAGCTGAAGAACTTCAAACAACACCTAAAAGACTAGAATGATCACACTTTTGGCAACATCTTCCAATCCCAATGAGAACTAGAGAAACAAATGAAGGTAATCCAATAGGATATCATCACCTAGGGGATTTCAGAGTAGCTTAAGGAGGTAAAGGAATATATTAGGAAACAACTAGAGGATATATATGCCCAAGAGAAACCCTGTGGTGTCACAATTTTTATGTCCAATGGCTTAAAAAAGGGTGAAAAACTCTAAATTATTTCATAGACTCATAATCCAGAGAAGGTATGTAAATCACATCACCAGACTCGAGGATTCTCATGGATAGGAATTCATGACCCATACAAATACAGAGCGGGAACTGGTAAGATTCTATCAATATATTCTCACATAACCATGCTCGAACCGATCAAAAGATACTACAAGATCACATTGCATATCTCCTCTATGATCTCCACTAAACAAAAAATTTCCCTCCTGAGGCCAATCACATTGGAGGAAGTGGACCTGGAGATCAAGGAAATGTCAGCAGGTAAATTCCCAGGTCCCGATGGCTTCACAACATATTTTTTCCACCATTGTTTGCACCATGTCAGGGAAGAAGTTTGGCAGGTGATCAAAGCCTCTAGAAGCTTGAGACAAGTGATACCTTCTCTTAATACCACTTTTCTCATTATGGTCCCTAAAGAGGAGTGTGTCTCTCATCCCAAGCAATTATGTAACATTGCATTATGTAATTCCATATACAAGATCACCACAAGGGTAATTTCTCTTAGATTCAAACCCATTCTTCCTTTCATCATTTCACATGAACAATCTGGTTATGTAGAGGGGCACCAAATATTGGATAGTGTAATTCTAGCCCATGAGGTTATTTATTCCTTGAAATCCTCAAGCACTCCATGTATGCTTATCAAATTGGATCTTTCTAAAGCTTTTGACAAGCTTAGTTGGAAGTATATGCGATCCCTTCTCCTAGCCTTCTACTTCAATGATGAATGGGTCAATTGGGTCATGAACCTTACTTCCTTAGCCTTCTTCTCCATTATGAATAATGGTGTTCCCTCTAAGTCCTTCTCCCCCTCCTGTGGAATTCACCAAGGTGATCCCCTATCCCTGTTTCTCTTCGTTATCATGGTGGAGGGCCTTAGCCGATAAATTAATGTTTCCATTGAAGATGGCTCCTTAAGATGTCTCTCATTGCATGGCCTAAACCCCCCCATATCTCATAGCCAATTTGTTGACGACAACATGATGATGGTAGCCCCAATTTTCCATGAAGCTTGACATATCCTTGAGATCCTCAATTAATTCAAGGAATCCTCTGGAACCTTTGCTGACATCAAAAAAATCCCATATCTTCTTCTTTAACACTCCCCGTGATGTCCAATCTTTCATCATCAGAATCCTGGGCTTTAGCCAGAGCTCCCTTCCATCCAAATATCTAGGTGTTCCTCTCATTGACAATGCACCCAGGAAGAGATCCTTGGAAGGATTACATGTAGCCATTAATAAAAGGTTGAACTCCTGTACCTTTCAAACTTTAAATCTCACTGACCACCTGGTACTCTTAAAATCGGTCCTTCAAGCAATTCCTATATATATCTTTTCAGCCCTGGCTGCCCCAAAATCAATTTTCAATGCCATTAAAAATATTCAACGCAACTTTCTTTGGTAAGGTACAAAGGAAGGGTGAAAATGGACTCTTGTCAATTGGGGGGAACTCTGTAAACAGAAACATGCCGGTGACCTAGGCTTAAGAGACCCTCATATTGTCAATCAGGTTTTGGGTGCCAAAATTTGGTGGCATTGGCTCAAGCATCCAGGGGAACTTTGGGCCTGGATGTGGAGACACAAATACACTCCAGAGGTGGAGGAAGAGTAGCTTATCATATGGAATTAAAGCATGGATGTCTCCTTAATCTGGAAAATAACTGAGCAAAACCACTCCCTCATATAGGACAATGTATTTTGGGAAATTTGGGGAGGACACACTGCCATTTTTTGGACACATTCTTGGCAGCAAATGCCTCCTGTCATACAATGTCACAACATGAATGACCTCCACTCAAATATTAACCAAGAAAGACTGAAGCATTTGGATAACTACTAGAAAATCAATGGTCTCGCTTCTCCATGGTGAGAATGGAAGACCACTCATGCAAAGCTTGATATTTCAGATGGCATAGACTTTGGGCCTTGGGAAGATGAAGCTACACTTAAAAGAATCAGATTCAAATTGGACCACGACATTCTAAGATGGGGATATTCTCCAAAAGGAACATTCTCCATTAGGCAAGCCTACAACTTGAAGGATTATTTTAACTAGTTTCCCAAGGACCCCATTCGGAACAATATATGGTGGACCAACCTTTGGCCCAAAGTTAGCACCTTCCTCTGGCTGGTTGCTCACAAAAGTATTTTCACTTGGGAAAATCTAAGGAAGAGGGGATTCATAGGGCCATTTGTCTTCCTCCTTTGCATTTGATCAGAGGAAACCTTCTAATAATTGTTGAATCAATGCCATTATATCTCACAAGTTTGGGATCAAGCGACACAATCAATCTGCACTTAGGATCGCAAGAGGAACAATATCATAGATACAATGGCTAGTTGGAGATTAGTAGCCTTCAAAAATCCAATTCTAAACCAAATCTGACAACTTCTTCTAGGCTTCATCCTTTGGAAATTTTGGGAAGAGCGAAACTGCAGGATATCTCACTCTGTTTAGCTTCCATGGGGGGGATCTAGGACAACATTAAGGAGAGCATTCAGATACCATCAAAATTTCCAAATGGACATTGAATAATGTTTCTTGTGATCCAAATGAACAACCTATCTTTCTTGAATGGGACATTTTCTTAGCCTCAACACCAAACATGCATCATCCTCTCCCTCCTACTTCAACGAGTCCTCTCCTATGGTCTTTCCCCCCTTCTGGCTTCGCCAAACTTAATTTTGAAGGGGCACTAAAGGAAACCTAGATCCAACTAGTTTTGGCATTGTTTTAAGGAATGACCAAGGCCTCATCCTTCATATTCTTGCAAGAAGTATGGGCCATGACTCGAATAACGCTGCAAAAATATGGGATCTCATCAGAGGCCTCCAGGTGGCCTCCAGGTGGCACTCTCACTGGGATTTGGATTTTTCCAACTCATTGTGGAAGGGGACTCCAAGGTGATCTTGGCCATGCTTTCTAAACTCATCGATGGCTTGGAGACAACCAATATTTCCCCAAGCCGGAGAATCATAAGAAATATGGAACTCCTGCATTCTCTTCTCCTTCCCCACTTAGTTCTAATCCCCTCTCATGTTCATTGTGATGTGGAAAAGGTGGCAGATAAGCTTGCCAATATTGGTGTTTCTAGAGGGGAGATAGATATTGAATGCAATTACAACCAACACCTTGAGCATCCCATTCTTTTGGAATGTATGGCCTTAGCGAGGAAGAAATATTCTGCCCCAGATGGGGTGTTATCCAGTTATCATGAGCGATAAATGGGAGAAGGGAGGTCGAGCTATGTGGAACCTCGAGCCTCTAGAAAATCATGTGGAGATTACCTCGCCTTCAGTCCACAGTTCGACCATCGATCATTCACAGCTTCTGAAGCAGAGGAGGATGTACTGGGAGTCGATGCACAGATCCGCTAACGCAATGGGAGCTCACCTCTGGTACCTTCGAGTAAAGAGAGAAATAACTATATCCTCCAGATCGTGCAAAGCTGAGAGGACCTCCAAGCTTCCTACAACATGTCAAATTTACGCAACTCCTCCCCGGGCTCGTCATTGTGTTTTCAATTGTTGGCTCTGGCCTCGCAAGATGGTGATTCTATACTATGTCACGCAAACACTTTAATCCCACCAGGACCCTACACTTCAATCCAACTAATTCTGACGGATATAATGAGGTTGTACACTCTTTAGTCTTCTCCATTTCTCCTCAGATGCGAGCAACAAGCGCAACTCTACCTCCCAGTTGGGCTTCTCGGGAGATCTTCAGCAATTGATCTTTGAAGTGAGTAGCGAGGTAGCCCTTCATGGCAATCCAAACTTAAAACTGGGCTGGAGATGAGTTTGTTTCCTCTTAGGGAAATTTACTTAATTTCTTATTTTATAGCAGGTAATATATATATATATATATATATATATATATATATATATATATATATATAATCATTGTATTTTTTTTTAATGAATATTGTATGTTTTTTCTAATATCACCTTCTATCTCCACCCTCATATATATTAGATATTAGAGATTTTTTTTTATGTTTTTTATAATATCACCCCACTCTTACAAAACATATTAGATATTAGAGAAAACATTTACCCTCACCTCACCTTCACAAAACAAAAAAAATACCATGCTTTACATTAATCAACTTAATGTAACATAACTCTTAAACTAATTAAGAATTGAGAATCAAATGTGGCTTTTTATCTTAAAAATATGTTTTTAGATGTATACATCATATGTACAACCACTAACACCATTATTTTTAATATTAATATAAATATTGTATTAATGGTTAAGAAATATTTGTCAATTCATGATTCAAAATGTGTTAGCTTTTGTGATTATCATATATGTGAATATTCATATGATTCCTTTTAGAAATGATATTTCGGATATATTTTTTTTCATGATAGAATTTTATTTTTAATTTGAATGTTTTTATTTAATCTGGACATTTTATGTCATGACAGGTGAGTTGGGTAGGGCATTTTATGTCATGTCAAGGTTTGATTCCTCTTATATCTTATAGTTGTTTTCTTAGAAGATTTGGCATGTGCCATTAGTTATTCCATTGTTAAGTCATTTAGGTCATTCATACACGTTGGGTGGTATATGTGAATAACATAAATTGTGTTCCACTTCTTCACTAGTGGTGCATGTCTGTCACTTAAATAGTATAAAGGAAGCATCGATCTTCGAACCAATGTCAATCCAATTTGAAAATTTTGTATAGGTTGTTTAATGGAGAAGATTGTCAAGGTTGATGTGGAGAAAATTGCACAACACATATTTTTTGAGTTGGGAAATAAGTTGGTGGTCATTTGTCCCTTACAGATGTGTTGCAATTTAAAACTTCCCCCTTATAAATATTGAACTATAGTATTGTTGATATATTTTTCCTACCTCCTATATTATTGGCCCATCAATTATTTATATTTTCTTAAAAGTTAATCTGTTGCCACCCTTTAGAAGTGACTACATGGATTATTCCTTTGAAGGGTTTTCCATTATCATGAATGCCCCAACATGTCATTGGTTCCAAAGGAGAGGAGACTCACATAGTGGATCCACAAGGGGGTTTAGAGGAGATGGAAAAACCAAAGGTTTTCAGCCCACCTCTTATCAAAGGACTTTTATAAAGGAGGAGGTAGTGATATTTATGGTAGATCCATTAAATATGATTTGGGAGGTGTACCTAGGAAGCCAAGTGGCTAGTGCACTAGGGGTCCTTTGAGGAAATTCCGTAACTCCTCCTTGAGTCCAATGAAGACTCATTCATTGTTTGGATGCATGCATACTAAGCCTAGTCTTGGCACCCCACTCACAAAGAATGTTGATTGTTTAGACTCCATTGATCATTTGTGAGCCTGGTGATAATTTGGATACATTTTGGGTGAACAAACTAGGAGAAGGTAGGGTTTTGGAAGGATTTTCAAGGGAGGTAAAGGAGTCAAAAAAATTCAAATGAAAACTAGAAATGTGAGGAATTAATATCTACTAGCAAGGGCAACTCTAGTTGAAAACGTGTCAAGAAAAAGAAGCACAAGGTTAACTATGCTTTGGGGAAGGATGTCAAACTCCATTAGGTCATTGACATGGCAAGTAGATCTCTTAAAAGGAGGTTTCAAGATAGTATTTCCTATGAAAAGAACTTGGTCGACTGAATCTCCAAATTCTAGAAACCCATCATAGGGCACATTCCAAAATATCAGATTTTGGTGAAGGGATTGTGTGCCTTTGTTTTCTAATTAGAAACTAACACCAGAAAGTTTCTTGGTGTTAGTTGTGGAGCCCGATTATCTTCCTGATTCATAGGTCTTTGTTTTCAGCCGTGTTTATACCCCATGAAGAATTTACACCATGGAAGAATGTGCACTCCTCCATGCAGGGGATTACAGAGGGGGGGTTACCTCATCTGCAAGGTCGATCCCCCTGGCTGGGGGCTCTGGGGGCAAGCAGGCCCCCAAAGGAAAAACTTCCTTGTAGATGTATATTGTAATTTCATTGTAAATCTGGATCGTTCATTATAATGTCATAGATCTAGTGATAGAAGTTATGTTAGGGTTTTTTTCCCTAGAAGGAACCCTCTTTTATGAGGGAAATGTATTGCGGCTATGGATCATTGTGAATATTGTATTATAAGAGAGGATGTTGTGAGAGAAATAAGAGGAAGTTACAACGGGTGCATTGTAGGTTGTATCCCTTCATTTGCTAGATAATAATAAAGGAAGGACCTGTCAATTTCTCTAGTGGACGTGGCCCACACTGGGTGAACCATGTATATTTTCATCTCTATTGTATTCTGTATCTCTTGTGTTTTATTTCCTCATTTTTATTTTAATTTATTTCTCCATGATCCTATTTTTTCTAACAACTGGTATTAGAGCGAAAGGTAACTCGCAGGAAAAAAGGGTTCCTGATTTGAGTGGGAGAAATGGCGGAAGATGGAAAGTTTAGGGTCGAGAAATTTAATGGCCAAAAATACCAGTCATGGAAGATGTAGATGGAAGATTATTTATATCAGAAGGATCTATTTCTACCATTGGGTGGAATGGCACAGAAGTCGACGACCATGAAGGACGAATAATGGGAGGTTATTGACAGAAAGGCACTGGGAACGATATGGTTGAGCTTGGCAGCGTCGATAGATTTCAATATTTCAAAAGAAAAGACAACAAAGGAGTTGATGGACGCATTGGCTAAATTGTATGAAAAATTCTCAGTGTCCAATAAGGTATTTCTAATGAAGAGATTATTTAATATGAAGATGTCAGAAGGTGGCTCTATTGCAAATCATTTAAATGAATTTAATACGGTTACTAATCAACTAAGTTCTGTAAAAGTGGACTTTGATGATGAGGTCAGAGCTCTTTTAATCTTGTGCTCATTGCTATAAAGTTGGAATGGATGTAAGTAACTATGTCTCTAGTTCAAATACTTTAAAATTTGATGATGTTGTTGATGTCATCCTTGGTGGGGAAATGCGATGGAAACGCACAGGTGAGACATCATGTAATGCGTTAAACATGGAGAACAAGGGAAGACAAAAGGATAGAGGAAATGGCTGAGGGAACCACGAGAATTCTAGAAAGGGTAGATCCAAATCCATATTTGGAAAGATAGAGTGTTGGAATTGTGGAAAGAAAGGACCTCTGAAGAAAGACTGCAGAGCTCCAAAGAAACAAAGAGATGGAAAGTAGGAGAAATATCAGGAAGAAAATGTAACAAGTGATGTGTTACAAGATGTTTTAATACTTTCTATAGATAATATTTCTGATTCTTGGGTAGTATATTGAGGGGCTTCATTTCATGCCACACCCTATAGGAAACATTTTCTAGATTATGTTCAATGGGATTTTGGAGAGGTTCATTTGGGTGATGATGCACCTTGCAAAATTGTTGGAATGGAAAAGGTAAAAATAAAGCAAAGTAATGGAAACCAATGGTTGTTGAAAGAGGTAAGACATGTTTCAAATCTAAGGAAAAATATAATTTCAACAGGACAATTGGAAAGTGAAGGTTGTATATCCATATTTACATATAAGGTTTGGAAGGTCACCAAAGGATCATTGGTGATAGAAAAATGAGAGAAGGTAGGTACATTGTATTTATGTACTAGTAATACTAACTCTTCTATCTCTTTAGCTTCTACCGTAGTGGATACAACACTATGGCATCATAGTCTTGGACACATGAGTGAGAAGGGGATGCAAATACTTCACAAAAGAAATATGTTACCAGATATTAAACAAATTGATTTGGATTTTTGTGAGCATTGTGTTTATGGAAAACATAAGAGAGTCATATTTCTCATAGTCGGAAAAGAAAATAAGAGTGAAAAGTTAGAGATTGTGCATACAAATGTATGGGGACCAACTCAAGTATCATCTCTTGGTGGCTCTCATTATTATGTTACTTTTATTGATGATGCAACTAGAAAAACTTGGGTTTATTGCCTTCGACAAAAAAATGATATTTTTGATACTTTTCATAAATGGAAATCTTTAGTTGAGAATGAGACAGGAAAAAGGTTGAAGTGTCTCAGATCAAACAATAGAGGTGGATATTGCAACAAGGATTTTGATGATCATTGTTCATACCATGGCATTCGTAGAGAGAATATAGTTCTAGGAACACCACAATAAAATGGTGTGTCAGAAAGGATGAACAGAACAATCATAGAGCATGCAAGGAGTATGAGATTGCATGTTGGTTTTCCCTTGCAGTTCTAGGCAGATGTTGTAGATATTGTTTTTTACTTAATAAACAGAGGACATTCAAGCTCTTTGGATGGTAGAATTCCAGAGGAGGAATGGACAGGAAAAAAGGCAAACTATTATTTTTTGAACACTTTCGGTTGTGAATCATTTTTGCATACTGATAAACAAAATATAACAAAGCTTGAGGGAAAATCCAAGAAGTGTACCTTTATTGGATACGGTGTTAATGATTTTGGTTGTCACTTATGGTATTATGAAAATAACAAAATCATTAGGAGTAGAGATGTCATATTCAATGAGAAGGTCATGTACAAAGATCAGTTGTAGGGAAAGAAACAGGAAAAAGAAAAACCAGAATACATAGTTCTTGATGAGATCACTGAAAAAGAAACTCCAAAGGTACTAGAAAATCAAAATGTACAACAACAGGATAAGCAGGTACCTCAAACTCCTGCAAGTGTTGTTAGAATATCTACTAGGTTAAGTAGACCACCTGAACGATACTCCCCTTCATTGTATTATTTATTGTTGATTGATTCTGGTGAATTAGAATGTTATGAAGATGCAATGCAGGTAGACACCAAAAAGAAGTGGGAGAAATGCATGAAAGAAGAAATGGATTCCTTGGTAAATAACCAAATTTGGGACTTAGTTCAGTTGCCTACATGAAAAAGAGCATTGCAGAATAAATGGGTTTACAAGTTGAAGGAAGAAGATGGAGGGAAAAAACAATACAAGGCTAGACTTGTTGTAAAGGGGTTTGCACAAAAGAACGGTATAGATTTTGATGAAATATTTTCTCCTGTTGTTAAAATGACTTCAATTAGGACTATTTTAAGTTTTGTGGAAGTAGAATATTTGCATCTTGAATAGTTAGATATAAAACAACTTTTCTCCATGGGGATTTGGAGGAAGAGATTTATGTGCAACAACCATAGGGGTATGAGGCCAAAGGGAAGGAGAATTTTGTATGCAGGTTGAAGAAGAGCTTGTATGGCCTAAAGAAAGCTCCAAGGAAGTGGTATTTGAAGTTTGATAGGTTTATGACAGAACAAGGTTATGATAGATTTCATTTTGATCACTGTGTTTATTTTAAAAGGCTAGAAAATGAAAGCTATATTATCTTTCTATTGTATGTAGATGGCATGCTTGTTTCAGGGTCTAATATGAAGGATATTAATGTGCTCAAGAATAAATTAGCTAATTCATTTACGATGAAGGATTTGGGTGTTGCAAAGAAAATCCTTGGTAAGAGAATAACAAGAGACAGGAAAAATCACAAATTGACACTATCTTAGGGTGATTACATAGAGAAGGTGTTGGAGAGGTTTAGAATGTAGAATGCAAAACCAGTTAGTACAACTTTGCCCAACCATTTGAAATTAACTAAGGAAATGTGTCCCAAGACACAAGAGGAGATAGAATACATGTTTGGGGTCCCTTATTCATCAACAGTTGGCAACTTGATGTATGTGATGGTTTGCACTAGACCAGATATTGCACATGTAGTGGGAGTTGTGAGCAGGTATATGAACAATCCAGGTAAAGAACATTGGGAGGAAGTAAAGTGGATTCTCAGGTATTTGAGAGGTACTGCTACTCATGCATTATGTTTTGAAGGTTCAAACACAGTTCTACATGGATATGTTGATTCAGATATGGCAGGTGATAAATATAGTTGTAGGAGCACCATGGGGTATGTTTTTATTGTAGGTGTAACAAAATTAAGTTGTATTTCGAAACTGTAAAAGGTTGTTTCACTTTCAACAAAAGAGGTAGAGTATGTTTCTACTACAGAGGATAGTAAAGACATGATTTGGTTACAGAGGTTTATGGAGGAATTGGGAAATAAGTAGGATAGTAGCAGGTTGTACTGTGACGACGAGAGTGTCATTCATATTGAAAAGAACTCAGCCTTACATTCGAAGACCAAGAATATACATGTCAGGTACCACTTCATATGATCCATATTGGAATATGGACATTTGAAATTGGAAAAGATACACACTAGCCAAAATCCTGCAAACATGTTAACAAAGGGAGTAACCAGGGAGAAAATGAGTTCTTGTTCAGTTTCAGTTGGTCTTCAAGAATGAATATGAAGATGAGAAATTTGTTAGGTCCAAGAAGGTTCATAGTCCAACAGATACAACAATGGTGGACTTGTTGAAATCAGTCTCCAAGTGGGAGATTGTTGGTTGTGGACCCTGATTATCTTCCTAATTCAGAGGTCTTTTTTTGCAGTCGTGTTTATACCCCATGAAGACTTTACACCCTACAAGAATGTACACTCTTCCACACAGGGGAGTTTGGAGGGGGTTACCCCCTTTGCGGGGTCCATCCCCCAACTGGGGGGTCTGGGGGAAAGCGAGCCCCTGGCAGGAGTTCAGGGGAAAATCCCCCAAAGGAAAATTTTCCTTGTAAACATATATTGTAATTTCATTGTAAATATGGACCGTTCATTATAAGGTCATAGATTTGATGGTATAAGTTATGTTAGGGTTTTTTTCCCTAGAAGGAAACCCTCTTTTATGAGGGAAATGTATTGTGGCTATGTATCATTGTAAATATTGTATTATGAGAGAGGAGACTGTGAGAAAAAAAAGAGGAAGTTATAGTGGGTGTGTTGTAGGTTGCATCCCTTCATTTGATGGATAATAATAAAGGAAGGACTTGGCATTTTATTTGGTGGATGTAGCCCACACTGGGTGAACCATGTGTATTTGTGTCTCTATTGTATTGTGTATCTCCTGTGTTTTATTTCCACATTTGTTTTATTTTATTTCTCAGCGATCCTATTTTTTCTAACACTTGGAAGAAGGTGTATGTGGGGGAACAATCAACTATCCTTGAAAGTAGGAAGCCCTTGTTTTGACCCATGGAGGGATAAAACTACATTGCACATGGTTTGGATGAAATTTTTGGGTATACCATTGGAGTTCTATACTTCAGATATGTTTGGATATATAGAGTATAGAACAAGAACTTTCTTAGAAGCTTATAGTAGCTACTAGAATTCAAACCAATATATGCTTTCTCTTATCCTTATTGAATTAAACCTTAAATATGGTATAGTAAATGAAATATTCATTGAATATCAGAATATGTGTTTATCTCAATTGGTTGACGATGTGGATGTACCTTTCATATGTGTCCAATGTCATTCCTACAGAAATTTTGTAATTTGGTGTAATTTAAAATTTAACTAAAACAATTGGAGAGGAAGGAGTAAACAAATTGTAGTGGTGAAAAGGATTTGACCACTCACACTATAGAAAGAGGGTTTCCACAATCAAAGGGGGTATCCCATGAGTGGGTTCTCTCTCAAAGGAGTTCTTGGAGACAAAATATACTAATCCAAATGTAAATACGAGTCTAGTGGAGGGATTATCCTTTTACACTCTACCAAACCTATTCAAAGAAAAAATTACGCTCGTGAATGGGATGTAGGTGCTTTCCAATGAACAAAACCATGAAATGTTGGGTAATAATATGGTCTCACATTTTAACTTATGAATATTAAAACTAATTTAGAGCCAGTAGCTATTTCTACCCAACTTGAACTGGAAATTGATATGAATTTGTCTCCTTCATATTTGAAAAAATGTATAATGTGTAAGTGTGGGAGTGTTCCCATTAGCCATTGTTTGGAGACACCTAATGTTCTAGAAGAAATTGGGAAGGGATTGTCAAAATCTATCTCCAATTCTATTAAATGGGGGATTGATCCAATCACTATGACCTCTTTATTTGCAGAATCCTCCATGAACTCAAACTAGAACAAATAATTTTTAAGGCCTGGACATGGTTTCTCATTGTGATGAAATACAAAACTTGTAGGAGCTTTGTGCATGGATTACTTAAAAAGGGGACTAGGGACTGGAAAAGGGAGAAAATCATGTATCTCCTTAGCCCGGTTTAAAGAAACCAAGGATATATTTCAAGGTGAAACAAACATTGTTGATGGGGCCCTTACAACAAGCTAATCCCTCGAGGGGTGTCTACCATGAAATATGTTATTTTCAATGTTAGGGGATTGGGAATTATCTAAAATATCTTACCATGAGGATGTTTATATACCACACTAAACTAGACATTGTCTTGTTATAGGAAACAATTGGAAAAGGATTTAAGGTTTTAAAGTTACTTTCAAAGTTTGTGAGAGACTAAGTTTTCTTAAGTTTGGATGTTGTGGGGTAAGTCTCTAACTGGAAGAGATATTCCTTTAGACTAATTATCTCTATTACCATTTATTCAAATATTGTTGCAAAACTCCACACCTTGGAGGGAACCTAAATTTTACCACTAATAGAGAAAATATATGGGGTCCAAATTCTAGACTGTTGCCATATTTTCCCCTAAATGAATATGGGAAGAGAATTACTTGGTGGACATAGAACTTGTTCAACTAGTCCCCACTTAGAGGAATAGAAGACTTGGTGAATATGGGGTGGCAAAGAGACTTGATAGGTTTCTGGTGTCCCAATCCTTGCTAGATAATCAAATTAGAGTTAGATCATGGGTCAAATTTAGCAAAGATTTAAATCATTTCCTATTCTTCCTTCATATTGTAGTAGAAGAAATCAAACTAACAAGTCCATTCAAGTTCAATTTAGGATGAATAGATGACAAGGAATTTATTAAATAGGTCCATTCAGTTTTAATTTGGGATGAATAGATAATACGGAATTTGTTAAATTGTTCCATTCAAGTTTAATTTAGGATGAATAGATGATAAGGAATCTGTTAAATTGGTTCATTCAAATTTTGATGCTTCTACTAGGGAATCTACTAGCATTCAGTTTTGTACTAATATAAAGACTTTAAAAAAGGTTATATCTTCTTTTTCATGTGAGAAAAGAATAAAATATGAACAAATCCTATCTTGAATTGAAGATTAAATTTATAACCTCTACAATGCCAATATGAGGGTTCAAGGAAATAGTTGAATAATTTGGAATAAAATAGAGGGAAGTTACTAGAAAAGAAAGAGATCACATATAGGTTAAAAAACAAATCCATTTGGTTATCAAAAGGCAATGAAAACACAAAATTACTTCACAATCATGAAAATCATAGGAGGAGTATTAACACCATTTGGGAATGAAGAGAGGTGATGGGACATTGGCTAGGTATTTCAAACATTTAGCCAAGCTAGGTGTGGCTCATTTTGAGGATTGTTTCAAGGAAGAGGATAGAGTCAATAGTTCATAAATTGTTAAAAATACTTCCTTCTTCTCTACCTTTGTGGTTGAGACAACTAGAGACATAATGATGGATCAAGACATATCTAGGTAAGAGTTGCAAAGAGATTTCAAAGCTTACAAGAGGAAAAATAAGTTATTCTAGACCATTGATTTATTTTTTGGATTCTATGAGATTTTTGAGGAATACCTCTTAAGAGTTGTTGAGGAGTTAAGCACTATAGAGAGGGTATTGGGTTCCTTAAATACCACTTTCCCTAATTCCAAAGAAATATGTCTCTAACTCCTTTGAGGAATTCATACCTATCTCCCTATATAGTTGTATCTACAAAATCATAGCCAAAATTACATCCCTAAGGGTGAAGCAAATTTTGTCTAAAGCCATATCCCATGAGCAATTTTAGTTTCTCCATGGGAGGAAGTTTCATGATGCAATAGGTGTGTCACAAGAAGGTATGCACTCTATAATTACTAAGAAGGTGTTATCAATGGTCCTCCATATTGACCTATCTAAGTCATATGAATAAGAAAATTTGTTATATTTGATAGTTATTTTGTTTCATATTAGCTCCAGTGCCCCCATTGTTGATTAGATCATGGGATGTTTGAACTCAGTATCTTTTGTCATTTTAACCAATTGGTTTGCCTCAAATTTTTTAAGTTTTCCAAAGGGACTAGGAAGGTGTGCCCCCCGCCCCCATTGTTGTTCTTGATTATAGATAAGGGGCTTAGAAGGGCTTTACTAGTATAAAAAAGATGACGCACATTGAAAGATATAATTATTTATACCTTTTAATTACCTCACTTTCTATTTGTAGATGATGTATTACTTTTCTGTGATGGTTCTTTTATGGATACATGCTAATTGAAAGAGGTTTTGCATTTATATTGTTCTTTTTTTGGGATGAAAATTAATCTACAGAAATCATCTATCTCCTTCTTTGGAGTAGTTGAAGAGCAAATTAGGTTACAACTATATCTTTCTCCTATAAATGAATTGATTTTTAGGATGGATTTAAGGTTCCTGGGTTATTTATTAAACCATATGATTATGGAATCTATGATTGGAAATGGCTCATAGCTAAGGTGGGAAAACGAATAAATCTATGATGCAATAGATGACTATCAAGAGGGGCTAAAATGTAATCCCAATGAAATTAGTCCTACAAGCAATCATAGTCTGATGGCACTCATTGGCCTTTATTCCCAAAGGGGTCCTTCAAAAAATTAGGAAGGAAATATTTAGATTTTTATGGTCTAGGAATAAAGATATGGAAGGGATCCCACTAATTGAATGGAAAACAATTTCCAAACCCAAAGATATGGGGGATTGGGGTCTTTAAAATATTCATCATTTCAGAAAAGCTCTAGTAGCTAAGATAATACGAAGGTTTATTGTCAGGGACAAGTTGTAGAATTATATTACTATTCAAAAATATGTTTTCCCCCTTATCAAATGGTCCATAATGCCTCAACTTAAAAAAATGAAAAAAGAAAGAATTTAAATCAAATTTTAGAAAAATTAAATGTAAAACTCTAAAAACAATAATGAAATTTTAAAAACAATTAAAATTAAAACTATAAAAAAATGAAAAAAAAAAACTAAATAATTGTTTTTTACAAAGATATTAAAACATAAAAATAAAAAATATACAAAATAAATTAAAAAATAAAAATAAAATATTAACAAATTTTAAAAAAGAAGGTATGTTGTGTGGGGGAAATTACTGGAATTCCACCCCCCACCCAACCATATACCACCATTCCCCCCTCAGGAAACCAACACTCTATATTTTCCCTCCTCCCCCTCCTCCCCCTTGCAAAGCAAACAATCATGGGTGTAATTTCCATAGACAATAAAAATATTTAAAGGTTTATTGGTTTGAAGCTGTGTGGTCTTCCCTTATTCAGGTTGGGGATTATGTCCTTGATCTTGGCTTATGGGATTTTGGCCCCCATTTTGGTATTAGATTTTTTATTTTGTTTCCTTGGATTCCCTCGACTTTGGCGATGGTCATGGTGTTTTCCCTTCCATTTATTCTTCTTTTAATGATTAGGATTGGGGAGGGGCAGAGTTGGGTACATTTTGTTAAGAATACACCTATCCTTGAGGAGGAGGTGTAGGTTGTCCAATGGGAGATTGGGGTACCATCATTTTAGGAACTAAAGCTATTGGTGGAGGGCCAGGGAAAGGATAACATGAATTCATTGTTATCCCACCACAAAAGGAACTATTAAAAGTTTGAACATGCACATGTTGATGTGAATGGTGTGCATTATATGAGGTTATAATGCATACTTGAGAAGAAGAATGAGAAGAATTCGTCGGGGGGTTTGGATAACTGTAAGTCATTTAAGTACACCTAATAGGGGCTCGAGGGAAATAATTACCAACCCCACCATATGAGTTACCATATCCACTAGGTCCAAGGGGATTAAGACATGGATGATTATGTTAATATACCCTATAAGATCATCGGTCACATGGTGTAATATCCCTAGGCGGAACCCAATTGTAAATGAAAATGCAAATGTACTTAAGCTGGTGAGTTGTTTGATATCATTTTTGTATGCACCTTTCATGGCATAGTGCATGCATATATTGCGCAATAAAATGATGAAGTGTGCACATTCTAGGATACCGTGTGCAACATCTTAAGTGCGTGCAATATTGAGGCTAGTGAGCCTTTGTGTATATACTATGTTTTATAGGCTGGTAAGCCAGTTTTGTGATGACTAGGCCGGAGAGCCTAGATGTTAAATGCCAGTGCGACTATTTTTGTATATGTCTCATCATTAATATAAAATACATCGTTGTGCGCAAACTGACCATGATAAAAGAGTATGGGGGACTAAACTCCACTAGTTAGGGAAAGGGGGGGATAAAAGTTAAGGAAAAGGGCTAAGATAGGGAGCTTAAGCCAAAAATAAATATTATATTAATATTTCTTAAAGTATAAAGTATGGATAATTATTTTATCCTAAGTTCCAAAGTTGGGGACAAGTGGGCCAAAGTAGCTTCCAACATGACAAGTGTCAAGTTGGGGACATGCATACATATTATGGGGACATAGTTCAATTTTCCTATCATCCTTCCCATGATTCCTCCCATCATTCAGTCATCCAGTAAATCATCCATGAAAATTCACTCACTCACTCAGTTATCCTCTGTACCTTCATGTCACTATACCTGAACTTGTATCCATAGCCATAACGATTTGCGTAGCTCGTTAGCTTGGGAGATGGACTGAATAAGTGGGTTGTCAAGCTCGTGGGATATTAAAGAGGTGGGTTTTCAGGCCCGTGAGAAATTCCTCTCTGGATGAGAGAATTGTTGAGAATTGATTTCATGAAGGTGGTAAACTATATCTACAGGGCTCTGAGACTTCCTATTCGGCCTGTTTCTAAAGCCTGGAAAGGAAGTGGGGCAGTCGAAGGATTGTCGAGCAGAGAAGGGGCACACTTCCTGGGTGGGACAGACATGTGGGTAATGAGGGACTATAGGATGTTAGTTTGAGTTGGCACCTGTGAAGGAGTCTTTCCTATTGTCTATGAACCATTAGCTTGGTTAGGAATCCCCTTACCCGGGTGGAGTTTAGTCCCATCTCGGGGGTGACTCAATGTTGAGAGTGATGAACAGTGTGGTCTAAGGCTGGGAGGTTTGTGGAAGGTCTCCACACAGTTGGTGATATTCTTACCAAGATAAGTGTCAACTGTGTGATAAATTACATGTTGCATTGTCATTTATGTGTGTATTTTTATGGGTTTATCTTATGTGTGGTTATATCTGTCTTTATATTTATGGGTATTTCCCACATATGCTGCATGTATACGTTTACTATTATTTTAGTGTGAATCTGTGCATTTACAGATGTATTTGTCTATTGAAATTTATATACATAAATTTCCGCAAGAGTTCTGTGTGTATATGTTTTAATTGCATGCATACAGAAAATGTTTATGTGGCATAGCTCAGTTGGTTGTTGGGTATGTTACAGTATGTTCCGCACAGAGAACAAAAATGTTCTCTCGTGTAACATGGTCTGACCTGGGTGGCTAGGGATGTTACACATGGTATGTTGCTGGTGTAGACAAGTCATCTGGGAAAGAATGATGAGCATTGTGAAAAATATTATATAAATACCTCGATTGGGAATATATAAGGTCATCATACTATTGTGCCTTTTTAATGGATTCCTCTTCACTTCTAGGAATAATCATGGATATGACCTTAGCAATGGGAGGAAGTAATAACTTCAAGATCCATTCCATAAGGATCCTATTTTTTTATCTCATCTTTACACAATCCATTTTATCTACACCCTTCATGGTTATGATCCATGATATGAGTGGCAATGATTTGATGGAAATTGGTGAGAATATTGATTCCTATGTCATTGGGGACTGGAAGTTGAAATAAGGTTAAAAACACCTTGGCTATATATTCAAAAGTAGTATGAGAACAATTTGGTTGGTCATTGTACCATTTGGTGGATACACCCATAAGAGTGCATTGAAAAAATATCAAACTATTCGAGTCTTTCGTGATGTTGTTGGATGAATACTAAAGGTGTAAAGACATTATATGATTGGAGGGATAGTTTTTGGAATGACCCTCATATTTAGATATATTTGAGGGTTGCTCAGTTGGAATATTGGGCCAATTTTCGTCATTTTCAAATGGGATCATTGATAAGTTTTGTCAAATATAGGAGATATAACCCCACCATGTAAGGCAAGAAAGATTTGATTAGAAATAGTTCATACCATAAGAGATATTGGTGTGGTACTTAATATGGGTGAATATGAACTAGTCAAGGGGGATTAGTTCCACGAACACTTGAACCAAAAGGCCCCAAAGGGGATGATGATTATGAATCCAAGTTCCTGAATTTAGAGATGAAGGGCTCAAAGGTGAGCTAGGTGGAGGACCTAGAACTCATCGAGCATGGGAGATAATACATATAGGAATAATCAAAGGATGAAGGCATCATACATATGAGAGATTATTCTTCGGGAATCTATGTTTTCTAGATGAAAATATCACTCTTGAGATGAAATTAGTCTAATAAATGATAAAGTCACTAAAGCAATGAATTAAGAAAAGAAAATGATCAAACAACAAGACTACATAATTAGATGGTGAAACGAGTGGTTTCAAGTGTGTTTGAATCAAGATAAAATTAGCCTAATCAAATATACTTCCTCTCAAAAGAAAAACACTCTAGTGAAATATAAAATAGTATTGCTGAAAAAAGTCCTAAAATATGGAAAAAGGGCCTTTCAATAAACTAACAACAAGGGTGGATAATGTCCCCTATGTAGATGAGTAGAGGTATGAAAGAGACATTCATAACTAGGAGCTGATGGATGATGAAGTCCTAAAGTCCCATAGAAATCTATATTAGGTTCCCTCCCTCCTATGAGAATCACTTGGGTAGGATACCTAGTATATTTCCCTTCCCACTAAGCTACCTCTTCATAGACACATGCAACATGTTACCTTTACTTCAAGAAAATATCAAATGGCCAGGGTATATTTAGTAGTGAAAGAGATAGGAGTCTCAATCACAACTCCAGTCCCAACCTTATCATTACCCAATTTGAAGAGTGCACCTTTTTCTAAACAGGTTCTGATTAGAAAGGATTTTAAGCTCCCTAAAAGTTAACCATTATGTCTCAACTGTAAGATGATTGTGACAAGTTATTTGGATGCCTACAATCCTAGCTTAACTACAATGTTATTTTTTGCTTCAAGTGGGGCTTATGTGTGTTAAGTTAGATGGTCAATTTTAGGGCTCAGCTTGGGGTTACAAACCAAGCAAATAATTTAGGGTGTGAAGTGTATGCACAAGTGGTGTGGAAAACTTCAAATTAAAATGCTTGCAAAATAAAGTAAATATTGGGTAGCAATAAAATATTATTATTTATTCTTAGTCCCCTAAGCCTCCTTTCTTCCCATTTCATGGACTCATAGCTCCCTTTCATTTCCTTCTTCATTTGCAACCTTAGTGGTTTTTATATTATATTTCAATGTGCATATTTACAAAGTCAATGATCATTCTTTACTAAGACCACTTATGTACTTCTTATATCCATTTCAACATTGTATATAGGGATCAAAACTAAGGTGTTACATTCCCCTCCCCATTAGATTTTCACCATCCTTGGTGTAATATTAGAAATATGTACAATATCAAAACCTCAAAATAAATGTAGCTACACTTCTTGCATAACATCCTCCAATACCCATGTTGCCTTATCCGAGCCGAAATGGGTCTATTGGACCTTTACCTACCTAATGGATCTATTATGGAGCACTGTAACCTTCATCTAGAGGATGCAATTTGGTTGTGTCAAGAATTATCCTTCTGATTCCACCTAGATCAAAGCCTAATCAATGATAGTTAGGATCACGCACATATTTATTTTAAAAATATACATGAAATACATTATGAGTCTTTATGCCAGCAAGAAGCATAAACATAAATGAAATGGGTTCTATCCTATATAGGATTTTAAAATGTCCACAATATATGGTTTTCATTTTAGTACATCTCCCCAAATTTAAGGAACTTTTCTTTGGTTTAAATTTTAGGAACACATGATTCCTAACTTTGAATATTGTTGGACTTCTTTGTTTATCTGAATAACTCTTTTTCCTATCATGTGTTTCCTTCAAGTTTGGCTTGACATTGGAAAAAAAATTCTTCCATCACTTTCAGCATCTCCAAACCAAGTACCACTCTACCAGCTGGGTTATCTCTTTGAGCAACTCCAACCCATGTACCACTCTATCAATTAGGTTATCCTAGATTGATGGGGTATTGCATTTTCTACCATACAAAGCTTCAAATAGAGTCATCTTCATAGAGTCATGATGTCCATTATGATATGAAAAATCTACTAGATACAAATAATACTCCCACATAGATGGCTTATCCATCACATATATCCACGACGTATCTTCAATTACTTAATTAAATATCTCTATTTTCCCATCAATATATGAATCATATGTTGTACTAAAATTCATATTTCCTCCAAAGCCCTTGAATAACCCGTTCCAAAATTTCAAAGTGAACTTAGGATCTTTGTTTGAAACAATGGCCTTGGGTGTTCAATGTAATCTGGTAACTTTTCCATATAGATTTCTACTATATTTTCTATATTATGGGTTGATATAATTAGAATATTAAAGTGAGAATCATTTTTCAACTTTTCCACCACTATCATGATGGAATTAAGTTGCCTTCTTATTTTTGTTAACTAGGTGATGAAATCAATAATAACCACTTCCAATTTCTATCTTGGCAATGACAATAATTGTAGCAAAATTGTTGGATGCCCATGCTCAATTTTCACTTTCTAAAAATTTATACATTTGACTATACATTCAACAATATCCTTTTTCATTCTTAGTCAAAATTATCGATTCCTTACTATTGTATTTGTGTGTAGTCTAAACATTCAACTTTTTGGAGTTTTTATGGGCTTATTTTCTGATTAATTTTTACCGAAATCTGGCAAAAAATTGTCAGAAGTTCAGATTTGAGTGATTGAATCTATATAATTCAAGTGACCCTAGGGGTTTTTATGATACTAAATCCATTTATGCATTCAAAAATGCAATTTAAACAACACAAAATGGTGATTTCACCAAAATATGTTTCTTCGGATTCCAGTGAAAATTTTCAAAAAGTCGAATGTTTAGACAACACCATTGTATTTTTGTTTTGGTACCCATTATATATAGCATATGGAACATTATGCATATCATTCAATATAAGTTTCCTTAATTAACAAGAATTTGGATCATAACATCTATTCTTATGCATAATAATCCCATCATCTTCTATCTTGTAATCTTTGTATTTATGTTGTACATTTTATTTCTTGTATCCATGTTTTACATGGAGGTAGTGCTCATACGATACAAGAGCCCCACAAATCATGTATTTAAAATCTGACTTACACATACTAATTATTGTAGCATGCATTGAACGTATTCTTCTATTGAGTTCATCAAGAACATTGTTCTCTTTTTCTTTAATGTGCTTGATGCCAAAATTGAATTCACAAAGAAATTCCAACCCTCTTGATTGTCTAACATTCAAAGTTTTTGGTTGAAATAAAGACTTCAGACCATTATGATTCATTATTAGCTCAAATTTTATTCCCATTAAATAATGCCCCCACATATTTAATGCATGCACTATGGTAGCAATATCTAAATAATGTGTGACATTATTCTTCTCATGATACTTAATTTTTTTGGACTCATAATAGAATACATGCCCATTTTAAGTGAGAATTCCACCAATCCCCTCTTTACAAGCATCAATGCATACCACAAAATCTTCATTTGGATCAACAATTTTGAGAATTGGGTGGGTAATCTTGAAAAATCCTTCTATAAAATTTTTGTAATATATATCAAGGACCATGAATGACCTCAAATTTGAATTACTCTTTGGTGTAGGCAATCCCATTATTGCTTCAATGTTCTATGTATCCATTATTAGTCCCTCCTCGGAAACAATATGTCATAAATAATGTTTTTTTTTCTAGTAGAAGGAACACTAACATGAAGCTAGTCTTATCTTAGCACTTGTAAGACTAACGTCAAGTGTTTTCCATTCTCTTCCTCTAACTTTGAGTACATGAGAATATAATCAAGAAAAACAATGACAAACATATCCAAACACTGTCTAAAAATTCCATTAATCAAGCACATAAAATATCAAGTGCATTCGTCAAACCAAATGGCACCACTACAAACTCATTCTGTCCATATTTGGTTATAAACTTTTCTTTTTTCATGTCTTCATCCTTTGTTCTTACCTAATGGTAGCCAGACTTCAAGTCTATATACCAAGGAATCTTTCATTCTCTCAACTCATCAAATAAGTCATCAATTCTGAGTAGGGGATATTTATTCCTAATAGTGACTTTGTTTAGTTGCATGAAATCAATACACAACCTCAAAGTTCCATATTTATTCTTTACAAAGTGTACTAATTCTCCCCAAGGAGATACACTTGTGTGTATATACCCCTTCTTTAACAATTCTTCCAACACCTTCAATTTTGGTGTACTCATTCTATATGGAGTCTTAGAGACTAGGATACCTCCATGCATGAAATAAATAAATAAAATCAATGTGTATTTTTGGTTGGAGTCCAGGTATTTCCTCAAACACATATAAAAATTCTTATAATAATAGAAATTCCATGAGACTTGGGTCATTGTCTTGTCTTGTCTCTTCTACATGGGATGGATACAATTGACACCCTTTTTTGAAACACTTCAATTGCAAGTAGAAATTGCCTTATAGAAATAGGCCTTAGAATACCTTTCATTATCCTTTGATTCCCTTCTTCATCAATAAAAGTAAAAGTATTTTTATGAAAATCTAAAAAAATATAATGTGCATCTAACAAATCCATTCCAATGAGAACATCATAAGAGCCAAGTGGTAGTATCTCCAGATCTATGAAAGTATTGAGTCCATTCATATCTAATTGACAACCCTTTTCTATCTTATTGATTTTCCTTTTTCTTCTAGTATCCACCTAGTATCCAACTAAACCAACTATTATTTCTTATGTTTTCTTCTCTTCAGATGAAATGTTTCATCCAAATTAGGAGCAATATAACTATGATTTTCTCCTAGATCAATAAAATTTTGACAGGTTTCTTGGAAATCCTGCCTTCAACCTTGACCATGCTTAATTAATGGTTTTCTTGATGATTATCCATGGTTGCATAAATTAGTGGAGTGTTCATTGCCACATCATTCATTATAGTAGATTCTTGAATGTTGTGCATAGTCCCCATTCCATCTTCACATTGTGGGAAATCTTTATAATTATGTTATGCTTCACATCCCAAACATTTCATTGGTTGCATTTCCCTTTTCCCAAAAGACTCAACCATATTTGATACACTTGTTGATCTAAAATACCGTTTTATGTTCTTAAGGACAACTTCATTAGGATATGAATCACCTTACGTTTTTATATACGTGGTATTCCTCTTTTTCTTATGAAAATATATACAAAAACACACATAAAACCTGATAAGGAACAAGCTTATTGAAAACAAATATTCACATTCAGAACAATACCTGAGACTGGGACCAGGTATCTTCCATGGAGATTATATACAATATGTTACAAAATTTATAAACCAAATGAGTATGAAAAATAAAAGAATGACATTTACATCACAACATTTATCAAGAAAATAAATAATATCCAGATAAAAGATATAAGAAAAATGGACCGCATATGGAAGAGAACTTTAAATGGTCATTTCATTAAACACCAAAAAAATTATGATGGATAAACATTTGAAATATCAATATTTAAATCAAATTCTTTGAGAATACAACAATGTAATATCCCAATATAGTTCTCTCGGAGTCTCAAAAAAAAATATAATTCTTTAAATACAAAACAAATCTCTTTAAAGAAAATATTTACATTCACCCTTCAAATAGGACTGGGATGGAGCTCCCGTAGACCATAAAAGGAAAAGATCTGGAAGACAAGAGAAACACAATAAAGGATCAACCTGGTTTTCATAGATAATCGAGAAATAGAAGGCAATATGACACATGATTGTGGAAGAAAATAGACTAAAAGGGAGGAATATAGTTGTTGTTTGACTCATTGTGATGGAAAGTTTTCATAACCTTTTACATTCTTGGAGGTGTTTCTTTTGTAGATATTTTTTGTGGCTGAGGTGGCATAACCACTGTAATTGTTTCTTGATTTTCTGGCTCAGTGATTTTAATTAATTCTTTCTTTAACCATTCCTCGATATACTCCCTCAAAGGAGCTATCGTGATATGCCTAGTTTTGATCTCAAATAATTCATTTTCAAATTCTCTCATGTCCATGCCCAATTGGTGCAATGTGTCATTCAATTCATCATTTC
This sequence comes from Picea engelmannii, assembly GCA_009831015.1. NCBI lineage: Eukaryota > Viridiplantae > Streptophyta > Pinopsida > Pinales > Pinaceae > Picea > Picea engelmannii. Next base: position 144,011 of record ML777575.1, read on the forward strand.
TATTAATATACACGACTAACCACTTTTCAACTTCTTCTTTAGAAAACTCTATTGTTTCGGTAAATTCATTTACCCAGGCTACCTTTAATGCATCAAGTTGATCTATTAATGTTTCCTTTGATAAAAGCATTGTGTCCATTAATAGATTAGGACCATCAAGTTATTTGGTAAGATCAATAAGTTTAAGGAAAAAATTACTTTTTTTAATTTTTTAAACTTCTAACTCACTTACAATTTCTCTCAAATTTTTTATTCTCCTCAACCAACATGCATTAATTTGTTTCATTTGGGTAGTTGAAGGAAGTTTTTTCTCTTTTCTGTGGGCATCGCTTAAGCTTGAAACTTTGGTCGAGAATGTACTTAAAACTTCCTTGTAAAATCCCTCATCATTCTCTAAATATTTATGCAAATATTCCTTGAAATTTGTAATTCTTGATGAAAAATTGGAAGTACTTTGAACATCGGGTCTCCACTTAGTGAACCTATGACATAGTGCATGCATTCATGGGATATTAAAGAATACCCCTAGTTTCATTATATATTTAAAAATATCTCCTAAAATCCTTTTTTTGAACCCCTCTCCCAGTAAATATTTCCAATAAAAAAACCCATATTTTTACCAAATGTTACTTTCTATACTCCCTAATACTTATAAATTCCCCCATACCCCACACCTCCCCAATACCTACAATATATTGACCCTATTTTTCACAATTTTAAAACCCCATTTATGAATGAACATGATAAGATATTGGTCAACAAGGTGAAGCCCTCGTGACTTTGAGAAATATCCCAAATTTCTTGAATTAGGTTGACTCTTTTCTGTATTACATCCCCAACATACTTTCTTATGGCTTGCAACAAGCTTGATGAGCCTTTACATTTATTGTTTCTTTCCAAAATGTTTTCTAACATAAATTTTAATTGAATTGTATTAAGGGGATATGGAAATAAAGGTCCTGGAATTAAAGTTCCTTCCAATTATTTTATTTTTTGTTTCAATTCTAAATTTTCCCTTTCCACAATATCAACAAACTGCTTCAAAGCCTCTTTGTTTTTGTCATGGAATTGTGAAATTGTTTATGGTGCAACCCCATCAAAACTAATTGATGATTTCCACTTCTCTGATGACTTTTTGTTTCTTGTATTTACTTTTTCCAGTAACAATTTTTTGGATTTTTCATTGTAGGAAGTGTGGTGCAAAGTAATAGATTCTTCCTTGAAAATTTATGGTTCATGGGTAATTAGGAATTCAATAATTTTTATGGTTTATAGTAGTCTTTGTGTATACCAACTGGGTTCTTCATTGAGTTCATCAACATCCATTTCTTGTGGAATTTCTTGGGTTTCAGGTATGCTCAATCCTATAGTTGGTGTATTCATTTTTCTTTTAATAGAGGTATACACAGTATGGGATTTATCAATATTTTTTCTTGGTGCGTCCTTGTCACCGCCATTATATGAAACTCCAGATGATGCTTTTCTCATTTCAATACCATTGGTCCTATATTTTTTTTCTTGATGGAGTAATTTTTTTTGGTGAGCTAGGGTTTTTGTCTGCTACTTCTCGACCATGCGATCTATAACCTTAATTGGTGTTGATTATTTCTTCCATGTTATCTAAAACTTGGTCTATTGTGATTTCACGAAGATCCAAATTATCTTTTCCCCCTTCTTGAAATTGTTCAATTTTAGTGAAATACAAAATATATCCAATTAATTCCATATGTGTAGTGAACTTGTTATCTAGGTCAAAACCATTAACAAATTTGGCTTCCTTTAAACCAAGATGGTCAAGATGGCCTGCAATTTCATTAAGGTGGGTTATGTGCTTTACAATGAATTCTCCAATTTTCCATGGTAAGGGTATGAATTACTTTTTCCTCCTCTCATTGAAAAAATGGGCCCAAGTTTTATACTGTCTGCACATTTCCTTAGCAAAAAGTTTATCTAATACATAAAATGAGAGAATAAAAGGCCTTTCTTCAACCACAAACAACCTAATAACAATAAATTCCTCAAAATTCTCATAAACTCCTTTCCCAGAGAGAAAGGTGGAAACTTTAAGAGATAATCTTGACGTACTAAGGCCAAACATCAACTTTTTGAACTCTGAAATGAAATTATTGTGAATTGAGTAAAAGTTATATTGAGATTTGTGTCTATAGAGGGTCAAATACCATGCATAAATAGGTTTGATATTGAAATAAACATTCCTATCCATCGCCAATTATTCAAATACATGTCCGTAAGCAATGTAAAATATGAGGTAAGAGGTCATATAGAATTTTTTTATTCTTTTTCAAATTACCCAGTTGAAAAGAAACTTCACTCAAAATAAGGTGGCCTTAGTCTATAATGGATTTCTCTTGAAAAGAAAAATGAAGGACATATATTATATTTCTTGGTATATATGTAGTATATTCCAGACCAATAATACGATCAAACAACCATTGTTATAGCACAAATTTCCACATCTATGCATTTGTGACATGGCCCAACCCTTTTCCCTAGCTTGCTAATCAAAATCCAGACTTCCCTCATTAAATTCACTTAAAAAAAATGACTTGTGATTATATTCACGGGTTTCCTTTGTGAAACATGCAAATATCCATGCCATTCTAGCTTAAAGCCAGTGGATGCCCTAAAAAAATGTGAAAAATAATATAATTCCACATTTTCGGGCGGGGTTTTCAAATGGGCATGTTTCTCAACCTCCCTAAACCTGTACCAAATGGAATTCAACCTCAACCTCTCAAGGATGGTATAAATGCATCATTGAGAGAATACATGAGGAGGAAGAAATAAGGTGAAAGATCATGCTGGAATTTTTTTAGCAAGCTTCCCTAAACCCCTTCATTGTCTAAGTAGCATTCCATACCTGCGAACTCCTTTTCTAGTGTTCCTTCATTCTCTTTGTAACTACAGGGTGTGTTTCTATCCCTATTGAGTTATCCAACGAACAGACTCATTTCTTGAGTTGATGCTTGAGGGTCTTTGGAGGAACCCAAGGCAGTTGGCTTTGAACCATTACTAAAGGCTGAATTAGGTTGTAACTACCTTTATCACATTGTTGATAATATAATATTTATCTTCCCCTCCTATTGTGTGTTTATTGGTTTGTCATTATGTCATATGCCATTGTATTTCTTATATATTTGAATCCATGCACATGATATATGTTATTTGAATCTCTAACTACCTTGTGGTAGCCTATTCTTGGTTTACTATGTTGGCATGTTTACAGACAGAAGGAAAAGTATGCTTGTCATTGATGGCAGGAACAACAGTGACGATGCAACGTCGATGGAAAACAAGATGGAAACAACAACAACGATGTTGGTAGAATGATGATGACAGGTTTATAGACAGAGCATGCATGGAAAGAACAACAACGAAGACACAAAAGAGTAAGCTCGAGAAGCTCAGGAGGAATAGCGTGAGTGTGCATCAATGGAAAACAGGAAAGGAGTGAACAATATGCAGGAACAAAAACGATCAGAAGAGATAGTTCTTTGCGCTTTCCAGAAGTGCAACCGAGGTCCAAGAGAAGGACTCACAGAAGGTTCAAAGTTCGAGGCATTTGACACTTAGTCATTCTTCCAGGTTGGGAGAAAGCGTAAGCTCATAAGGAGGAGCGACAGTGGCCATCGGACTAGAATCCAGTGACTAGAAGAAGCACAGATGAGGAGATCAGATCTCAACCATTAGATCTGAGTGCATAGACCAACAGTTGTTGGAATCTAAGGAAAGTGCATGAGACAAGTTCCGAAGTCATCGGAACCGTCCATCATCTGAGATGACATGTGGTGAAAGATAAACATTTCATTGATTGAAAGGTCAAAGGAAGAAGGTTCTCTAACCCCTCGAACTCGCGATATGTGAGGTCACGAAATGATCCTGGCCATTGGATCCAAAGGACATGTCACGAGCAATTGGAATTTCACTGACTCACAAACTGGAGAAGTCAAATCTTTGAGTTGTGGGAACTCGCGATACACGAGGTCGCAAAACAATCCTAGTCATTGGAACCAGAGGACACGTGATGAATGATTGGAATTTCGCTGACTTGCACATTGGAGGATTCAAAGGAATATGAAACAGGAACTCACGATATGCGAAGTCGCGAAATGATCTGGATCATCAGATCACCAAGGATCTAGACCATTGATATGATATGAATTCAGAGTCCATGATATTGATCACAACTGTTTATCATAGGGAGAGATCTCAGTCATTGATTTGATATGAAACATTTCAGAGTTTCACGTTTCGAGAGTTTGAAAGAAACTCACAGCAGGAGGTTGCAATATGCGAAATTGCAAAGTCACTTTATGTTTAGCATTCGGTCACAGCTCGTGGTCATGTGAGAGGAAGGAGCTAGTCCAACTAAGTTCCATTTCAGATATCGTGGCTTGGGAGAGTCGAGATGTCTCATACCAAGATCCCCAAGATCGCAAGTTGCGAAGCACCTGTTGGATAGGTCAATGGTCACCTCCAGTGGTCACATGAAAGGAAGGGGCTTATCCAGAAGAGTTAGCACCCACTGTGTAGTTTTTCATAGAAAGGGAAAAGGCACCAAGAGCATGAGGGTGCGAAGGTTCTCTGGTGAACTACCAAAAACCACTGATTGTTTCTTCAAAGATAATTCGAAGAGGCTTCAGGGTGATCGACAGAGAAGATGAAGGGTCTTGACTGCCATATAAGCCAAGGAATCTTAGGATAACATCCAGTGATGATGAAGAGATTCAGTAATGAAAGAGAAGACAAAGATTCTCGACTGCCAAAGAGGCTAAGGAATCTCAGCATAAAGGCCATTGATGATGAACTCACAAGCAACATAACTGTCAGAGAAGATGAAGAGTTGTGATGATGATCATGAGATGACTCGATGTGAGAAAGGAACGCAGAACTGTGAAAGCATTGTATTCGGCTATGGATCTATGCGGGTGTGAGGTAGAGCTACGGTGAAAAATATGTTGGGGAAAAATAGTGACTGAAAAGATCATGAAGAGGCATTGTGCATGAGGAATGCAAAAGGAGCATAGAGAATATAAAAATGCAGAATAGAGAGGAGATGTGGGCTACGATTGTGTGTGATGCATAATTGTAGAAGCATTTTGTGTAGGAGTTGAAGAGAAAAATAAGCGAGGATAAGAGATTCATATCCAAGAGAAGAAGATAAAGTCAAGGTGTGCATGCAGAGACAAAGCAAAAGATCATAAAGTTCAAAAAGATGTGAGCAGAGAGACATTGATGCAGGCATAGCAAAACAATGTAGCTAAATAGATAAATATTGTATCACTCTGATAAGTTGTAAAAGGAAAATATTTATATTTCAGGGTGTTAGGGAGGTGCTTGGGAGGATTGTTGTCCTTAGAGTTTCAAGTGGGTGATTGAAGAACAAGGATTTGTAGCTTTCATCTGGTTACAGCTAGAAAAAATAGGGTGGAAGGGTGGTGCAAGGGAGAACTATTGTTCTTTGTTATATAGGTTGGTGCATCTGTGACTAGAAATTGGTTCTTCCATCCAGTTAGTATTGGAATAATCAGGGAGTTGGTGATTCCTTATAGTGGGTGCTAGAGAAACCAGAGAGTTGGTGCTCTCAGCAAGTTGCATCTTGCAAGACAGAGGTGGTAGCCTCACAATGAGTTGGTGCTCATAAGAATAATAATGTAAAGAAAATAAAGATTACTTATCATATCAAGAAGAAGAGGTCTTTCCCTTTATGGGTTTCCTCAGGAAATATTTGTCTCTGTGTATTTCATGTGTGTGATTGATGTTTAATATTCTAGTGCTTACTTCCCTATATCATTGTGATCGTGATTGAGTGTTCCGGGAAGATTTTAAAATGGGAATACATGTTTAAGCACAGTAACAATTGATTCACCCCCCCTCTTAGTTGTCCAACAATTGGTATCAGAGCCAGGTTCCTTTTATCTAAAGGTATACCAGTAAGATTAAACATGTCAAACCATGAAGCAAATTCAACCAATAAGGCCCCCATGTTCAATGGAACAAACGTTTCCTTCTGGAAAGTTAGGATGAGAGCTTACATAATGGATTTAGGTGCAGATGTCTGGGATGTGGTAGAGACCGGTTATGTAAAGCCAGTTGTACTAGCTAATAACGATGACAAGCTAGAGTTCAGCTTCAACGCTAAGGCTATGAATGTTATTCTAAGTGGGTTTGTAGAAGAAGAATTTGTAAAAGATATGCACTTAGAAACTGCCAAAGAAATGTGGGAAAAAATCATTAGTAGTTATGAAGGTAATGAGAAGGTAAAGTATGCCAAGCTTCAAACCTGCAGAGTACAGTTTGAACAAATAAATATGAAAGAGGATGAAATTGTTGGAAAGTACTTTCTGAGAGTTGAAGAACTAGTAAATGCAATGAAATCACTTGGTGAAACAATTGAGGAACCCTCTTTAGTTCAAAAATTTGTGAGATCTCTACCAGATAGGTTCAACCCGAAGGTCTATGCTATAGAATAACTTAATGATCTAAAATATTTGGTTTTTGATCAACTTCTAGGAACATTGACTGCATATGAAATGAGGATAGGTAAAGAGAAACCCACCTCTAGAGAAGCATCATTTAAAGAAGACAAGGATGAGGATTCTGAGCTTGATGAAATTGAAGAAAAATTTGTAAGAACACTAAAGAAAGGATCAGGTAAGTATCAAGGCAAGTTTCCCTTCAAGTGTTTTAATTGTCGAAAGATAGGTCACTTTTCATCTAAGTGTCCACATAAGAAGCAGGATCAGAATTTTGAAGGTGAAAAGAAGTACAAATCCAAAAGATTTGATAAAAAGAAAATTTTATGCGTAAACAATAATGACTCTTCAGAAGACACAGATAGTGACTCTTCCTATGAAGATGAGGTAAATGACTTCATGCTTATGGCCAAAGAGGATTATGAGAATAAAAGCACAGGAAGTGATGCTAATAATGAAGAAGTTGTGGTTGATATGGAAGGTGAACTAATCAGTTCCTTAGAATAAATTGACAAACTCAGACTCAAGAAAAGAAAACAAAAATAGTTGTTGATGCAGTTTGATAAGAATGATTAAGACTTTTCCCTACTAAAGGTGGAGTTAGAAGAGGCAAAGAAAATAGAGGACATTCTGAAACAACAATTATCAGAGAAGAAGGAATAATATGAAGCCTTGGAGGAAGAGGTAGTAAAGACCAGAAAAGAGATGGAGAAGTTCAAAGCATTGTATCTCCAAAATCTTCCAATCATTAAAGCCTCAGAGGGATTAACCACCATTCTGAATCAGCAAAGGAAACCAAATTTGAAAACTGGGTTGGGTTATGAAGAAGGATCAAGTTGTAGTCAGCCAAGCAACAAAGATTCCATCAAGTTTGTCAAATCTACATTCATTGACAACAACAAATATGGAGAAACAAAGGAAGATAATTAGCCTCCAAGGAAGAGTGAAAGAAAAAGTACCAAAACTGAAACCGTAGAACAAAGGAATCGACCTGCACATAGAAGACATCCATTTTCCAGGTACAAAGGATTTTTCTATGGATATTGTTTTTTATGTTCTAACTTTGGTCACAAAGATGTAAATTGTTCTTTAAGATTTAGATATGAGCAATCAAAACACTCAAGGAATAGATATCTGCTGCAACAAAGAATGAGACAACCAAGTAACAAACAATCACAGACTGTGAATCATGTGATGGATGGAAAAGGGACACAGGTTAAGAATAACAATTGGTATGATCCTTTATTCAATGAACTAGAATGTTACACCTGCCATAATTTTGGACATAAAGCTACAAACTGTTTCTTAAGGAACTACGAGCCAGATTTGAATCCTTATACTAAAAATGTCAAGGTTTGGAAGAAGAAAGAAAATGACAAGTGTGGAATAGTGTTTTCATCTCAAAGACAAAAGAACCCATGGTATATTGACATTGGATGCTCCAAACATATGACGGGAGACAAAGGTAAGTTTCTCTCTCTAAGTGAAAGAAAATCAGGAAACGTAACCTTTGGAAATGATGTTCTAGGTAAAATCAAGGGTAAAGGGATAGTACGTTTAAGTAATGGAAAAGGAAAAGCTCAGGATGTTCTAATTGTATATGGGCTGAAACATAATTTTCTCAGTGTAAGTCAAATGTGTGATAGAGGATGTGAAGTGGTGTTCACTTCCAAGGATTGCAAGATCAAGTCTATAAACTAAGGACAAGTTGTGGCTAAAGGCATAAGGACAGATAACAATGTATATGTGTTGAAAGAATATAGAGAAGAGTGTCATCTAAGAAACATGATGAAAGTTGGCTATGGCATAGGAGACTTGGACATCTAAATTTTTACCACTTAATCAAGCTCAAAAATCTTGAGGCGGTAAAATATCTTCCAAAAATATCAAAGCCATAAGATTTTGTGTGTAAACCAAGTCAGGTAGGAAAGCTAACCAGGACAACCTTTAAATCCAAGAGTTCTACTTCAACAGAGAAACCAATCCAATTAGTTGATATGGATTTATGTGGACCATCAAGATAGGAAGGCACAGGGAAGGAAAACTATTTTATGATAATCATTGACGATTACTCCAGACTTACTTGGGTTTCTTTTCTCAAAGAAAAATCTGAAGCGTTTGAGAAATTTAAAATATTTAAGGTTTTAACTGAGAATCAAACATGCAAGAGGTTAAAGGCAGTAAGATCAGACATAGGAGGATAATTTATGTCAAGTGATTTCAAGGAATTATGTGATAAACATGGGATCAAAAGAGAATACACAATCCCAGGAACTCCACAACAAAATGGAGTAGTTGAGAGGGAAAACTGAATAGTTTAGCAAATGGCCAAGTCAATGATGAATGAGAAGAACATTGGTCAAACCTACTGGGTAGAAGCAATACAAACAACATTCCATGTTCTTAACAAATCCCACCTCATACCATATAGTGACAAGACACCTTCTGAACTATGGTATGGAAGACCTTCTTCAATCAAACACTTCAAAGTCTTTGGGAGTAAGTGCTACATAAAAAGGAATAGTGAGAACCTTGGAAAGTATGATGACAGGGATGATGAAGGCATCTTCTTAGGTTATTCTACAAACAATAAAGGATATAGATGCTATAATAAGAGGCTGCATAAATTGGTTGACTGTATTGACACAAAAGTTGATGAAGGAATTCCAGTAAGAGAGGTGAACAATATTGAATCAACAATAGAGGATATATATGAAGTTGAAGTTGAACAGGTCCAAGAATCAAAAAAAGAAGAATATGAGTCAGATGAAGATGCAAATACTCAGGCAAACTCAAATCATAAGACAACATCAAATTCTTCCTCCAAAATTACTCAAAATAATCATCCCACAAGTCAGATAATTGGTGAAAAATACAATGAAGTGCAAACCAGGAGAAGGATAATAAAAAACACTGAGCAATCACATATAGCCTTCATATCCATGGAAGATCCCAAGAAATTCAATGAGGCCAGTAAAGACAAAAATTTGTTAAAATCAATGAATGAGGAACTGGACCAGATTGAAAAGAATGACACTTGGGAACTCGTTCCTAGGTAAACAGATAAACATGTAATATGATCAAAATGGGTCTACAAAAATAAGATGAATGAGCAAGAAAATATTGTAATAAATAAAGCCTGATTGGTCTGTAAAGGGTATGCTCAAATAGAAGGACTGGATTTTGATGAAACATTTGTGCCTGTAGAAATATTAGAAGCTATTGGAATGTTTCTTTCCTATGCTTGTCATAAACAGTTTAAATTCTATCAAATGGATGTCAAGTCATATTTTCTAAATGGAGAGCTAAAAGAAGTCTATATGGAGCAACCAGAGGGGTTCCAACTGTCAGATAACCCTGACTTTGTATGCAAGCTAAAGAAAGAATTATATCGGTTGAAACAAGCTCCTCGTGCCTTGTATCACAGACTGGATATGTATCTACAAGACAAATGGTTCAAGAGAGGAACAATTGACAACAATCTATATATCAAAACAAAGGGTAAATATCTACTCATTGTGTTGGTCTATGTAGATGACATCATCTTCGGTAGTAATAATGCTTCATTGGTAAAATGGTTTTCTTCTGCCATGCAGTCTGAATTTGAAATGTCTATGATAGGGAAACTGTCATTTTTTCTTGGTCTGAAAATTACTTAGAGGTCTAAAGGAATATTTCTCTCTCAAGAGAAATATCTAAGAGAAATGTTGACAAGGTTTCAAATGGAAAATTTTAAACCTATGAGCACACCTATGTTCATTGGATGTAAGTTAAGTAAGGATAATGACTCACCTGATGTTGATCAGAATTCATATAGATCTATGATAGGCATCCTATTGTACATCATATCATCCCATCCAGGCATAAGGCATTTTTTTGGAATGGTAGGAAGGTATTAGTCTGCACCTAAACAGAGTTATTTGTTAGCTGTCAAAAGAATATTCAGATACTTGAAAGGAACAATGGACTATGGCCTATGGTATCCTAGGAATCAAAATGTTCAACTATCAGTCTATTCATATGTTGATTGAGCTAACTGCATAGATGAAAGGTAAAGAACAAGTGGAAGTGCATCCTTATTATGAGATTCCCTTGTATCATGGTTGAGCAAGAAGCAAGGTTCCGTCTCCTTATCAACTATAGAAGCTGAATACATTGCAGCTACCACTTGTTGTACCCAAGTGTTGTGGATGATTCAGACACTTGCAGACTTGGAGGTAAATTATACTGCACCGATCCCAATCCATTGTGATAATACCAGGGAAATTAGTGTGTGAATGAATCATGTCTTTCACTCCAAGACCAAGCATATACCCATAACGTATCACTTATTAAGGGAACAGGTAACCAACTCTATGGTTTCTTTGCATTACATCCCATCCAAAGTTCAGATTGTTGATATTTTCACTAAACTGCTTGCACAACCTCAGTTTGAGTATCTACACCATAAGTTGGGTGTGACCTTGTTTTCAAGTTAAGAGAGTCCATCTTGTCAGGGGATTTTATGTTGGTTGAATAAATGATACCTTCGAAAAATACTGCAACGACTCAGGGGGAGCATGTTTTCTTTGACATTGATGTCAAAGGGGGAGAAAAGGAGAGATCTGGATGCTATAGATGGAGATATCAATAGGACAGTGCAGTCATTCAGGGTTGCCATCAATGCCAAAGGGGGAGATTGTTAGCATGTTTACAGATAGAAGGCAGCGTATGCTTGTCATTGATGGCAAGAACAACAGTGATGATGCAACGTCAATGGAAAGCAATATGGAAAGAACAAAAACAATGTTGGTAGAACGATGCTGACAGGTTTACAGGCAGAGTGTGCATGGCAAGAACAACAACGAAGACACATAAGAGAAAGCTCGAGAAGCTCAGGAGGAATAGCATGAGTGTGCATCGATGGAAAACAGTCAAGGAGAGAACAGTCTGTAGGAACAACAAAACTTAGAAGAGATAGCACTTTGCGCTTTCCAGAAGTGCAGTCGAGGTCCAAGAGAAGGACTCCCAGAAGGTTCAAAGGTCGAGGCCTTTGACACTTAGTCATTCTTCAAGGTTGGGAGGAAGTGTAAGCGCATAAGAAGGAGCGAAAATGGACGTCGGATCAGAATCCAGTGACCATATGAAGCGCAGATGAGAAGATCAGATATGAGTCGTTAGATCTAAGTGCATAGACCAATAGTTGTTGGATCCTAAGGAAAGTGCACAAGACAAGTTTCGAAGTCATTGGAACCATCCATCGTCAGAGATGACATGTGGAAAAAGATCATCATTTTGTTGACTGAAAGGTCAAAGGAAGAAGGTGCTCTATCCCTTGAACTCACAATATGCAAGGTCGCGAAATGATCCTAGCCATTGGAGCCAGAGGACATGTGGTGAGTGATTGGAATTTCATTGACTCGCAAACTGGAGAAGTCAAAGGTGCGAGTTGTGGGAACTCGAGATACGCGAGGTCACAAAACAATCCTAGACATTGGAGCCAGAGGACATGTGGTGAGCAATTAGAATTTTTCTGACTTGCACATTGGAGGAGTCAAATGAATATGACACAGGAACTCACGATATGTGAAGTCATGAAATGATCTGGATCGTTGGATCACCAAGGATCTGGTCCATAGATATGATATGAAGTCAAAGTCCACGATATTCATCACAACTATCGATTAGAGGGAGAGATATCGTCTGTTGATCTAATATGAAACATTTCAGAGTTTCACGTTTCGAGAGTTTGAAAGCAACTCACAGTAGGAGGTCACGATATGCGAAATCATGAAATCACTTTATGTTTAGCATTTGGTCACAGCTCGTGGTCACGTGAGAGGAAGGAGATAGTCTAGCTAAGATCCATTTTGGATATCGTCTCTTGAGAGAGTCGAGATGTCTCATACCAAGATCCTCAAGGTCGTGAGTCCTGAAGCACCTATTGGATAGTTGAATGGTCACCACCAGTGGTTGCTTGAAAGGAAGGGGCTTAGCCAGAAGAGCTAGTGCCCACTGTGTATTTTTTTGCAGAAAGGGAAAAGGTACCAAGAGCATGAGGGCACAGAGGTTATCTAGGGAACTACTAGAAACCAATGATTGTTTCTGCACAGAGAATCCGAAGAGGCTTTAGGGTGATCGATAGAGAAGATGAAGAGTCTCGACTACCATATAAGCCAAGGAATCTCAGGATAACCTCTAGTGATTATGAAAATATTCGGTAATGACATAGAAGATGAAGAGTCTCAACTGCCAGAGAAGCTAAGGAATCTCATCATAATGTCCACTGATGATGAACTCACAGGAAACATAACTACCAGAGAATATGAAGAGTTTTGATGATCATCATGAGATGATTCGATGTGAGAAAGTCATAGACAACTGTAAAGGCATTGTATTTGGTTGTGGAGCTATGCGGGTGTGAGGTAGAGCTGCAGTGAACAACCTGTTGGGGAAAAAAAGTGACTGAAAAGAGCATGGAGAGGCATTGTGAATGAGGAATGCAGAAGGTGCATAGAGAATATAAAAATGTAGAACATAGAGGAGATGTGGGTTGCGATTTTGTGTGATGCATGCATGTAGAAGCATGTTGTGCAGGAGATGAAGCACATAAGAAGTGAGGAACAAAGATGCATATCTAAGAGAAGAAGAGAAAGTTGAGGTGCACATGCAGAGACAAATCAGAAGATAAGAAATCTCAAAAAGATGTGAGCAGAGAGACACTGATGCAGGCATAGCAGACCAGTGTAGTTGAATAGTGATGTGACTTGTAAGCCATAGATAAATGTTGTATCACTGTGATAAGTTGTAAAAGGAAAAGATTTATATTTCAGGGTGGTAGGTAGGTTCTTGGGAGGATTGGTGTCCTCATAGTTTCAAGTGGGTGCTTGAAGAACAGGGAGTTGTAGCTTCCATCTGGTTATAGCCAAAAAAACAAGGGTGGCAGGGTGGTGCAAGGGAGAACTATTGTTCTCTATTATACAGGTTGGTGCATGTGTAACTGGAAGTTGGTGCTTCCATCCAATTGGTCCTCGAACACTCAGGGATTTGGTGCTTCCTTCTAGTGGGTGCTAGAGAAACCAGAGAGTTGGTGCTCTTAGCAAGTTGCAGCTTGCAAGACAGAGGTGGTAGCCTCACAATGAGTTGGTGCTCATAAGAATGATAATGTAAAGAAAATAAAGATTACTTATCATATCAAGAAGAAGAGGTTTTTTCCTTTATGGGTTTCCTCAGGAAATATCTATTTCTGTGTATTTCATGTGTGCGATTGATGTTTAATATTCTAGTGCTTACTTCTCTGTATCATTTTGATCGTGATTGAGTTTTATTTGAAGAGTTTCAAATGGGTATAATTGTTTAAGCACAGTAACAATTGATTCACCCCCCCTCTCAATTTTCCAACAATTGGTATCAGAGCCAGGTTCCTTTTATCTAAAGGTAGATTAGTAAGCTTAAAAATGTCAAGCCATGAAGGAACTTCAACCAATAAGGCCCCCATGTTCAATGGAACAAACTTTTTCTTCTGGAAAGTTAGGATGAGAAATTACATAATGGATTTAGGTGTAGATGTCTGGGATGTGGTAGAGACTGGTTATGTAAATCCAGTTATACTAGCTAATAAGGATGACAAGCTAGAGTTTAGCTTCAACTCCAAGGATATGAATTCTATTCTGAGTGGGCTTGCAAAAGAAGAATTTGTAAAATTTATGCACTTAGAAACTGCCAAAGAAATGTGGGACAAACTCATTAGCAGTTATGAAGGTAATGAAAAGGTAAAGGATACCAAGCTTCAAACCTACAGAGTACAGTTTGAACAACTAAAGATGAAAGAGGATGAAACTGTTGGGAAGTACTTTCTGAGAGTTGAAGAAATAGTAAATGCAATGAAAGCACTTGGTGAAAAAATTGAGGAACCCTCTTTAGTTCAGAAAATTTTGAGATCTCTGCCAGATAGATTCAACCCAAAGGTCTCTACTATAGAATAAATTAATGATATAAAAGATTTGGCTTTTTATCAACTTCTAGGAACGTTGAATGCATATGAAATGAACATAGGTAAAGATAAACCCACCTCTAGAGAAGCATAATTTAAAGCAGATAAGGATGAGGATTCTGAGCCTAATGAAATTGAAGCAAATTTGTAAGAACACTAAAGAAAGGATCACGCAAGTATCAAGGAAAGTTTCCCTTCAAGTGTTTTAACTATGGAAATATAGGTCACTTTGCATCTAAGTGTCCACACAAGAAGAAGGATTAGAATTCTGAAGGTGAAAAGAAGTACAAATCCAAAAGATTTGATAAAAATAAAATTTTATGCGTAAACAATGATGACTCTTCAGAAGACACAGATAGTGACTCTTTCTGTGAAGATGAGGTAAATGACTTCATGCTTATGTCCAAAGAGGATTATAATAATAAAATCACAGGAAGTGATGCTAATGATGAAGAATTTGTGGTTTATATGGAAGTTGAACTAATCAGTGCCTTAGAAGAAATTGACAGACTCGGAATCGAGAAAAAAAAAAAAAAAGTTGTTGATGCAGTTTGATAAGAATGATGAAGACTTTGCCCTGCTAAAGGTGGATTTATAAGAGGAAAAGAATATAGAGGACATTCCGAAACAACAGTTATCAAAGAAGAAGGAAATATGTGAAGCCTTGGAGGAAGTGGTAGTAAATACCAAAAAAAGAGATGGAGAAGTTCACAGCATTGTATCTCCAAAACATTCCAAGCATTAAAGCCTCAGAAGGATTAACCACCATTCTAAATCAGCAAAGGAATCCAAATTTGAAAATTGTTTTGGGTTATGAAGAAGGATCAAGTTGTAGTAAGCCAAGCAACAAAGATTCCATCAAGTTTTTCAAATCTGCATTCATTGACAATAAAAAATATGGAGAAACAGAGGAAGATAATCAGTCGCCAAGGAAGAGTGAAAGAAAAAGTAATAGAACTAAAAATGTAGAACAAAGGAATTGGCCTGCTCAAAGAAGACAACCATTTTCTAGGCACAAATGATTTTTCTCTGGATATTGTTTTTTCTGTTCTAATTTGGGTCACAAAGCTCTAAACTGTTCTTTAAGATTTAGATATGAGAAAGCAAAACACTCAAGGAATAGATATTTGCCGCAACAAAGAATGAGATAGTCAAGTAACAAACAATCACAGGTTGTGAATCATGTGATGGTTGGAAAAGGGGCACATGTTAAGCATAACAATCCTTATGATCCTTTATTCAATGAACCAGAATGTTACAACTACCATAATTTTGGACATAAAGCTGCAGACTGTCGCTTAAGGAACTACGAGCCAGATTTGAATCCTTCTACTAAAAATGTCAAGGTTTGGAAGAAGAAATAAAATCACAAGTGTGGACTAGTGTTGTCATCTCAAAGAAAAAATCACCCATGGTATATTGATAGTGGATGCTCCAAACATATGACGGGAGACAAAGGTAAGTTTCTGTTAGAAAAACAGGACCGTGGAGAAATAAAATAAAACAAATGAAGAAACAAAACACAGAAGATACACAATACAAGAGAGACACATATTTACGTGGTTCACCCAGTGTGGGCTACGTCCACCAAAGAAATTGCCAGGTCCTTTCTTTATTATTATCTAGCAAAATGAAGGGATACAACCTACAGAAAAACCCATTGTAACTTTCTCTTCTTTCTCTCACAGTCTCCTCTCTTAGAATACAATACTCACCAACCTCCATAGCCGCAATACATTTCCCTCATAAAAGAGGTTTGCCTTCTAGGGAAAAAAACCCTAACATAATCTATGTCGTTAGATCTGCGACCTTATAATGAACGGTCCAGATTTACAATGAAATTACAATATACTTTTACAAGGAATTTTTTTCTTTGGGGGCTTCGCCCTTGAACCCCCGCTGGGGCCCCGCTTGCCCCCAGACCCCCCAGTTGGGGGGATAGCCCCCCCGGACCCCGCAGAGGGGGTACCCCCCTTCTGCACTCCCCCACGTGGAAGTGTGTACATACTTATGGGGTGTAAATACGACATGGGGTATAAACAAGGCTAAAAGTAAAAGACCTCTAAATCAGGAAGATAATCAGACTCCACAACCAACAGTTTCTATCTCTATGTGAAAGAAAATAAGGAAACATAACCTTTGGAAATGATGCTCTAGTTAAAATCAAGGGTAAAGGGATGGTAAGTGTAAGTAATGGAAACGGAAAATCTCAGGATGTTTTTCTTGTAGATGGGCTGAAGCATAATTTTCTCATTGTAAGTCAAATCTGTGATAGAGGATGTGAAGTGGTGTTCACTTCCAAGGATTGCAAGATAATGTATGTAAACTCAGGACAAGTTGTGGCTAAAGGCATAAGGATAGATAACAATGTATATGTGTTGAAAGAAGATAAAAAAAAGTGTCATCTAAGAAAACATGATGAAAGATGGTTATGGCATAGGAGAGTTGGGCATCTAAACTTTGACAACTTAATCAAGATCAAAAATCTTGAGGCAATAAAATGTCTTCCAAGAATATCAAAGCCACAAGATTTTTTGTGTAAACCCTGTCAGGTAAGAAATCTAACCAAGACACAGTTCAAATCCAAGAGCTATACTTCAACAGAGAAACCACTCCAATTAGTTCAAATGCATTTATGTGGACCATCAAGACAGGAAGGCACATGGAAGGTAAAATATTTTATGTTTATCATTGACGATTACTCCAGACTTACTTGGGTTGCTTTTCTCAAAGTAAAAGATGAAGCATTTGAGAAATTTAAATTATTTAAGGCTTTGACTGAGAATCAAATAGGAAAGAGGTTAAAGGAAGTAATATCAGACAAAGGAGGATAATTTATGCCAAGTGATTTCAAGGAATGTTGTGATAAACATGGGATCAAGAGAGAATACACAATCCCAGGAACTCCACAACAAAATGGAGTAGTTGAGAGGAAAAACAGAATAGTTCAGCAAATGGCCAGGTCAATGATGAATGAGAAGAACATTGGTCAAACCTACTAGGTAGAAGAAATACACATAATAGTCCATGTTCTTAACAAATCCCACCTCAGACCACACAATGACAAGACACCTTATGAACTATGGTATGGAAGGCTTGCTTCAATCAAACACTTCAAAGTATTTGGGAGTAAGTGCTACATAAAAAATAATAGTGAGAACCTTGGCAAGTATGATGATAGGGTTGATGAAGGCATATTATTAGGGAATGCTACAAATTGTAAAGGATATAGATGCTATAAAAAGAGGTTGCATAAATTGGTTGACTATATTGACATAAAAGTTGATGAAGGAATTCCAGTAAGAGAGGTGAACAATACTGAATCAACAACAGAGGATATAGATGAATTTAAAGTTGAACAGGTCCAAGAATCAGAACAAGAAGACTCTGAGTCAGATGAAGATGCAAATAATCAGGAAAACTCAAATCAGAAGACAACATCAAATTCTTCCTCCATAATTACTCAAAAGAATCATCCTGCAAGTCACATAATTGGTGAAAAAGACAAAGTGTAAAAACTAGGAGAAGGATAATCAAAAACACTGAGCAATCACATATAGGCTTCATATCCATGGAGAAACCCAAGGACTTCAATGAGGCCAGTAAAGACATAAATTGGTTTAAATCAATGAATGAGGAACTGGATCAAATTGAAAATAATGACACTTGAGAACTCATTCCTAGGCCAACAGATAAAAATGTAATAGGATTAAAATGGGTCTACAAAAATAAGATGAATGAGAAAGGAAATATTGTAATAAATAAATCCCAATTGGTTTGTAAAGGGTATGCTCAAATAGAAGGACTGGATTTTGATGAAACATTTGCGCCTATAGCAATATTAGAAGCTATTAGAATGTTTCTTGCCTATGCTTGTCATAAACAATTTAACGTCTATCAAATGGATGTCAAGTCATCTTTTCTAAATGGAGATCTAAAAGAATAAGTCTATATGGAGTAACCAGAGGGGTTCCAACTGTCAGATAACCCTGACTTTGTCTGCAAGCTGAAGAAATCCTTATATGGTTTGAAACAAGATCCCCGTGCCTCGTATCACAGACTGGATACGTATCTACAAGACAAAGGGTTCAAGAGAGGAACAATTGACAACAATCTATATATCAAAACATAGGGTAAAGATATGCTCATTGTGTTGGTCTATGTAGATGACATCATCTTCGGTAGTAATAATGCTTCATTGGTAAAATGGTTTTCTTCTGCCATGTAGTCTGAATTTGAAATGTCTATGATAGGGGAACTGTCATTTTTTCTTGGTCTGACAAATTAATCAGAAGTATAAAGGAATATTTCTCTCTTAGGAGAAATATCTAAGAGAAATGTTGAAAAGGTTTCAAATGGAAGATTCTAAACCTATGAGCACACCTATGGTCATTGGATGTAAGTTAAGAAAGGATGATGAGTCATATGATGTTGATTAGACTTCATATAGATCTATGATAGGCAACCTATTGTACATCACAACATCCCGTCTAGACATATTGCATGTTGTTGGAATGGTAGGAAGGTATCAGTCCACACCTAAACAAATTCATTTGTTAGGTGTCAAAATAATATTCAGATACTTGAAAGGAACAATGGACTATGGCCTATTATATCCTAGGAATCAAAATTTTCAACTATTAGTCTATTCAGATGTTGATTGGGCTAACTGTTTAGATGAAAGGAAAAGCACGAGTGGAGGTGCATCCTTCTTAGGAGATTCCCTTGTATCATGGTTGAGAAATAAGCAAGGTTCCATCTCCTTATCAACTACAGAAGCTGAATACATTGCAGCTGCCACTTGTTGTACCCAAGTGTTGTGGATTATTCAGACACTTGCGGACTTGGAGGTAATATATACTGTACCGATCCCATTTCATTGTGATAATACCAATGCAATTAGTGTGTCAAAGAATCCTGTCTTTCACTCTAGGACCAAGAAAATACCCATAAAGTATCACTTCTTGAGGGAACATGTAACCAACTCTGTGGTTTCTTTGCATTACTTCCCATCCAAACATCAAATTGCTGATATTTTCACTAAACCGCTTACACAAGATCAGTTTGAGTATCTACACTAGAAGTTGGGCATGACCCTATTTTCAAGTTAAGAGAGTCCATCCTGTCAGTGGGATTTTATGTTGGTTGAATATATGATACCTCCAAAAAATACTGCAACAACTTAGGGGGAGCATGCTTTCTTTGAAATTGATGTCAAAGCGGGAGAAAATGAGAGATCCAGATGCTACAGATGGAGATCTCAGTAGGACAGTGCAGTTTCTCAGGGTTGCCATCAATGCCAAAGGGGGAGAATCTTGGCATGTTTACAGACAGAATGTAGAGCATGCTTTTCATTGATGGCAAGAACAACAGTGAAAATGCAACATCGAAGGAAAACAAGATGGAAAGAACAACAATGATGTTGGCAGAACGATGCTGACAGGTTTACAGGCAGAGTGTGCATGGAAAGAACAACAACGAAGACACAGAAAAAAAAGCTAGAGAAGCTAAGGAGGAATAGTGTGAGTGTGCATCAATGGAAAAAAGGAAAGGAGAAAACAGTATGCAGGAACAACAAATCTCAAAAGAGATAGCGATTTGCGCTTTCTAGAAGTGCAGCCAAGGTCCAAGAGAAGGACTCGTAGAAGGTTCAAAGGTTGAGGCCTTTGACATGTAGTCATTCTTCCAGGTTGGGAGGAAGCATAAGATCATAAGGAGAAGAGACAGTGGTCATCGGATCAGAATCCAGTGACCAGAGGAAGCGCAGATGAGGATATTGTATCTCAACCGTTAGATCTGAGTGCATAGACCAACAACTATTTGATTCTAAGGAAATTTCAGGAGACAAGTTCTGAAGTCATCGAAACCGTCCATCATCTAAGATGACACGTGGTGAAAGATCATCATTTCACTGACTGAAAGGTCAAAGGAATAAGGTTCTCTAACCCCTCGAACTAGCGATATGTGAGGTCGCAAAATGATCCTAGCCATTGGAGCTGGAGGACACATGGCGAGCGATTGGAATTTCGATGACTCGCAAACTGAAGAAGTCAAAGGTGTGAGTTGTCAAAACTCACGATACGTAAGGTCACGAAACAATATTGGCCATTTGAGCCAGAGGACATGTGGTGAGCAATTGGAATTTCACTGACTTGCACATTGGAGGAGTCAAAGGAATATGACATAGGAACTCACGATATGAGAAGTCACGAAATGATCTAGATTGTCGGATCACCAAGGATATGGACTGTTGATCTAATATGAAGTTAGAGTCCACGATATTGATCACAACCATTGATAAGAGGGAGAGATCTCAGTTGTTGATCTGATATGAAACATTTTAGAGTTTCGTGTTTCAAGAGTTTGAAATCAACTCACAGCAGGAGGTCGCGAAATGCCAAATCACGAAATCACTTTATGTTTAGCATTCGATCACAACTCATGGTCATGTGAGAGGAAGGAGATAGTCCAACTAAGCTCCATTTCAGATATCGCGGCTTGGGAGAGTCGATATGTATCATACCAAGATCCCTGAGGTCACGAGTCGTGAAGCGCCTATTGGATAGGTGAATGGTCACCGCCAGTGGTCGCGTGAAAGGAAGGGGATAAGCCAGAAGAGCTAGTGCCCACTGTGTAGTTTTTTCGTAGAAAGGGAAAAGGTTCCAAGAGCATGAGGGCATGGAGGTTCTCTAGGGAACTGTTAGAAACCACTGATTTTTTCTGCACAGAGAATTCGAGGAGGCTTCAAGGTGATCGATAGAGAAGATGAAGAGTCTCGACTACCAGATAAGCCAAGGAATCTCAGGATAACGTCCAGTGATGATGAAGAGATTTGGTAATGACAAAGAAGACGAAGAGTCTTAACTATCAGAGAGGCTAAGTAATATCAGCATAACAACCACTGATGATGAACTCACAGGCAACATAACTGCCAGAGAAGATGAAGATTTGTCATGATGATCATGAGATGACTCGATTTGAGAAAGGCACGCAAAACTGTGAAGTCATTGTATTCGGTTGTGGAGCAATGTGTTTGTGCGGTAGAGCTGTGATGAACAACCTGTTGGGGAAAAATAGTGACTGAAAATAGCATGCAGAGGCATTGTGCATGAGGAATGCAGAAGGTGCATAGAGAATATAAAAACACATAATAGAGAGGAGATGTGGGTTGCGATTGTGTGTGATGCATGTGTGTTGAAGCATGATGTGAAGGAGATGAAGTGCAGAAGAAGTGAGGAACAAAGATGCATATCTAAGAGAAGAAGAGAAAGTCGAGGTGTGCATGCAGAGACAAAGCAGAAGATCAAAAATCTCAAAAAGATGCGAGCAGAGAGACACTGATGCAGGCAGAGAAGAGCAGTGTAGCTAAACAATGATGTGACTGGTAAGCCATAGATAAATGTTGTATCATTGTGATAAGTTATATTTCAGGGTGGTAGGGAGGTGCTTGGGAGGAATGGTGTCCTTAGAGTTTCAAGTGGGTGCTTGAAGAATAGGAATTTATAGCTTCCATCTGGTTACAACCAGAAAAACTAGGGTGTCATGGTGGTGCAAGGGAGAACTATTGTTCTCTATTATACAGGTTGGTGCCTGTGTGACTGGAAGTTGGTGATTCCATCTAGTTGGTGCTAGAACAATCAATGAGTTGGTGATTCCTTCTAGTGGGTGCTATAGAAACCATAGAATTGGTGCTCTCAGCAAGTTGCAGCTTGCAAGACAGAGGTGGTAGCCTTACAATGAGTTGGTGCTCATAAGAATGATAATGTAAATAAAATAAAGATTACTTATCATATCAAGAAGAAGTGGCTTTCCCTTTATGGGTTTCCTCAGGAAATATATGTCTCTGTGTATTTCATGTGTGTGATTGATGTTTAATATTCTAGTGCTTACTTCCCTGTATCATTGTGATCGTGATTGAGTGTTCTGTGAAGAGTTTAAAATGGGTATAATTGTTTAAGAATAGTAACAACTGATTCACCCCCCCTCTCAATTGTCCAACATACTATTGCAGGCTAGTTCCGACAGAGATCAAGAGTGCTTCAAGAAGTGAGAGCAGGGATCGACATCAACAAAAGAATTTAAGGTGTGACTCTCTCTCTCTCTCTCTCTCTCTCTCTCCTTATAAAAGTAGTTATTTCTTGTATGCGTTGATATAGATAGGATTTGGTTCCGTCTTCTGAATTCGGTCTTTCTTTGTTGTGACTTGCCCCAAGTTCATGGGGGAAAAATCCCTTAAACATAATTGGTGACCATACTAAAGAACTTATCCTAGTTTGGGTCAATTTTAGGGTTTATATGGTTGTCTTAGTTTTCATAGTTTTTCTTATTTCTGGGCTTTATTTCTAGAGCATCCCTCATTTAGAAAAAAATTCCAAAAGTCTTTGGAAGCCTCCTTCTGGATTGGATTTTTATTTTTCAAGTCTAAATATCTCATCCATGTCTTGTCCTCCAGTGAGTCACATATATCCATGAGTTTCACTTTTATGACCCATGGATATCCGCGAGTCCTAGTTTACACAGTCACAGATATATGTAAGTGTCTTGAAATTTTAAGTTTTTCTCTCAGAATTGGAAGGTCTGGGTTGGTTCTTCATCACATGCTGAGCCTCCTTGGTTTGTGTTTGCTCTTGATTTCCTGATAAAGACTGTGAAAACTCTTAAGTCATCTAAAATATCTTGCTATTGGTTTTCTAGTGTTCTTGGCTTACTTTTAGCTTGCATTTTAAAGAGAAATGATTTGCATTTAAAAAAATATTCCCCCCTCATGGTCGGGGGGGGGAATGGTGTATCCTACGGTTTCTTTTAGCATACTTTATTAGTTTTAATTTGATAGAAATAAAATGAAAAAACCTAGTTTTTGTTGTTAGGTCTCTTTCTTTCTTTGCACTTTTTTGCATCATTATTTGAAAAACAAAAATATGTTTATCCTAGGATTTTGTTTTCTTCTCACCTTAAAAGCATTTCAAAAGAAAAATAAGAAAGAAAATCCTTTTTTTTCTTCTTTTTCTTTTCTCAAAAGGCTACATTGTCATATTGCATCGTAAAAAAGAAATTTGCATTTAAAGGTTTGAAGGATTGTTCATGCATTTTCTTTTTGAAACTCTTTTTCATTTGAAGAGTTAGTGTAAAGTTTTCTTTTTCCAGTGTTCTTATAAGTTTCATTTTTATAAGAGTCTCAAACAAAATTAGTTTCACCTCCATACCCTTTGAGTAAGAACCACCACTAAAACAAACACTAAACTCAAAATGTACTAGACTTTGTTTCTAGGGTTTAGAAACAAGTTTAGGGCTAGGGACTTGGATTATGATTGGAGAGATAGCTCTTCAAGGCCCTTAAAAAAACATAGGAGTCTGAGCTAGGGAGAGTCTCAAATCCAAGTATTTTATAAGTATAGTCGTGAGCATCCTCTAACACAAGATCTAAACATGAGGTCACGTAAAGGATATCCGAGGAGATTCCCCTCCAAATCTTAACTGAGCATAGTGGAGAGATCATATATTGGGGATCTCGCTAGTGCCTTTACCTCTGTGAGAGGTGGCCATTTCAAAGCTTCGGGATTTGTTACCCTTCCCATATGTTTGAACCTGATTGTTGACTATACCCCTCAGACGTTGACTGTGATTTGGTGACCTTAGTTACTTTTCCTAGGGATCTTAGAGGTGACTATGGGGGTTTTTCGTGGTACCTAGGGTGTATTTTTCATCACAGTTGTTAGTATTGTTGGAGGGTGCCCCCAAAATCATGGGTTATTTCAATAGATAAGGTTGGTTAGTGGAGGCTAGGATAACTGGATCTCACTCCTTCATTCATTGGTCCATGGGACTTAATCAACTTGTGCCTTCATCCTGAAGGCCGCTTTCCAGTTTTTCATTTCTTTGGACTCAACACCTCATCCACCTGGGATGAATTTTTGTAGAGTTTGTTTTCCTAAGATGTTTCTCTTAGGAATTTTTATGGTACTTTTTCTTTGTATAGTTTTCCTTAGGTTTTTTTAGTATCACCACCTTTGGATCATTGATTCAGGGTGGTTGAACAACTACTCCACTGGTCGGGAAGGACCCCTGGTATTTCTTTTGAAAGCGTGGAGGCACCTCCTAGAAGGTGTGGGTTTTTATACCACTAGTTTGCCAAAGTCAATGCATGCGAATTTTATGCATATGAACATTACTGCAAGGGATGAAACTATGCATAAGAATTATATGGCCAAATTTCATGGGGATAACAACTAAGTAACCCATACCCAAGGGGATTCTTATGCTTTTCCTTTCTTTGGAAATGTTGTTGCCCCCTTGATGGCCACTTTGAACATTCTTGGGTTGAATTTAGAACTACTTGTTTAGTTTTGGACCACTCTAAATGTCCCAAATTATCTTGATGCTTCTCAGATAAGCACCTTATGTCAGGGGAATCGTACATATTTTTATCCTTCACCTCCTACATACATGAATTATACTTCTTATCACTCTCTCACCTCTGGTGAAAGTAATGGTACTAGTAACCAGAAATCTAAAAGGAATAGGAAGAAGAAGAAGTCACCAATGTCCACTAATCACGTTGGAGACTTGTCACCAGCCTCTGTGAGTCATGTTGGGGGAAAGAAACCAACCATTGTGAGTCATGATGGTAGCATGAGTCCAATCATTACCAAACTCCACTAATCACATTGGAGACCTATCACCAGCCTCTGCGAGTCATGTTGAGGGAAAGAAACCATCCATTGCAAGTCATGCTAGTATCACTAGTCCATTCACTATGAGGCATACTAGCATTAGATCACCAACCTCTGCGAGTCATGTTGCAGATAGGTCAACAACCACTACAAATCATCTTGAAGACAAGAAATTGGTCACTACAAATCATGTTGGGGGAATGATTCTAGTCACTTCTAGTAATATTGGAAAATTTTCACCAACCTATGTAAGTCATGTTGGAGATTAACAACCAACCACTGCAAGTCATGCTGGGGGAATCCCACTAGTCATTGCAAGTCATGTTAGGGGCATTGATATGGTTGAGAATATTGGACGTATAGGACGTAAGCCCAAGTTTCCTTGTAATCTTTGTGAGGAAGATCAACTTACTTATGTGTGCCCTATTATTGTTATGGTACAAAGAGTGTGGTCCTTGTTTGATGGCCCATCCAATTATGAGTCATCTTTGGTTTCCCAACAATCTGTTCAATCATTGGTTGATGAAGTGGTCATGTCGACGCAATATTAGGCTGATACCACTCTTGTTTTGAGGGGTGATGTTTCTCTTGACCATGTTGTCTTGCATCCTATTCAACCATTGGTTGAGGAAGTGGTCTCGCCAATGCAATATTCATTTGATCCCACTCTTCTCTTGAGGAGTGACAAGTCTAAGGAAGTGACATCGTTGATGCAATATTTTCCCTATCCCACTCTTCTCTGGGGGAGTGATGTGTCTTTTAACCATGTCCTTAGCATTTCCAATTTAGTGCCTTCTAAACAAGTGGGCATTCCACTCGCTTTGAGTACACTCCCTCCAATTCATAGGATGGTTTTCTTTGATTGGAATGATCTTGTGCAACCTCACCTTCCTTCTTCTGCACCTTTCCATGTAACGATTCTAGTTGAATCTATGTTGAAAGGAGTTCATCGATATATTGTGGATGAAGTATCCTCTACAAGTCTTTTATCCTACTCGTCTTGGAAATATTTGGGTTCTCCTAGGCTTGTATCATCTACCAGTGAGTTGTTGGATGTCGACAGCAGACCTAGTGAATGTTTAGGGATTCTTCCTCGGTTTCTTATCACCTGAGGTGGGAATACTGTTCTGATTGATATGTTAGTGGTTCCAGGCCCTTTAGAATTTAATATGCTTCTTAGGAATGATTATGTTTTTTCTATGAATGTTGTGGTGTCTATGCTCTTTCATGTGATGTACTTCCCTCACAATGGAAGCATTGTCACTATTGATCCGCTTTCATCTGATAATAACCATCCTAGTTTGATTTCAAAGCAACTTTCCCCTTTGTGTGTTCCTAGTGTTCGAGTAGAATCTTCCCCGCCATGGGTGAATTATGTGATGTCTTATCCTCAATATTCAATTGCTCATGAGAACGATCCTTTACAATTATGTTCACCTTCTCAAGACAAGGTATCAATAATTGATCAAGTGTTTTATCCAATGGGGGCATGTAAACCTTTTCTTTCCCTTCTTGGACCGAGTAATCTAGCATCTCCTCTTGAGTCCTATATTTCTATTTGTGAGACCTCAAGCCCTGGTACTTGTCTATTGTTGAGCCCCAGTTTCATGGATGTTGAATTGCCTTCAGATGAGGCTATCCTTGAAGCTATGATTATGGATCTTGAACCTCCTACTAATTTAGAAACTTTAAAACTTGGTTTCCAACGAAACCCTCGTCCTGAGCCTAGAAATGGGCTCTACTTGAAGAACTCGTATGCATAAGTCGTAATGTTGTGTGGTCCTCTTTACATATTTTACTTTTAGGGTTTCTTGTTTTCAAGTTTCGAATTCTATAATACTTGTTTTTATTAGAGGTTTCTATATTGGACTTATTAACTTCTGGGTAAGTGCTTTTGGTCTTATGTATAGGACTTTGGAGGCATTTTCTTTGGTTCCTTTTTCGTTCCATGTCGATCTGTTCTGACAAGTAATGATCTTGAAACTCACATATAGGTTGTATTTTCCCCTCGATGAATTTTTCCATTATTCGTTTCCTTTTTAATTTTTCCTTGAGATCAACCCCACTGAGTTTCAAAACAAAACCCTCTTTGTTGTTTAGAATTGTCATGATTCATGTGGTAGAACCTACCTTCCATGGGCACCCTAGTTTAGAATCCCTTCTACATTTTTGTGCTCATGCTATAAGTTTTCTTAGGCTTGGGTGTCCTATTTAATCCCACCATGAATTTGCATTGAAGCCACTTTTCTTCCACTCAATATTTTTATGTCCATTACCTACGGGACTCCCTCTAACGTATGTTGCTACATATATCAGAACCTTTTCAGATTCTTCAGCAAGTATTATATTCCTTACTGGCATATAGTGTAGGCTTCATCTCGCTTGCATAATGCATCTATCTATACCGAACACATATTTTCAATATGGTTAACCCCATCCGTTCATGACATCACACCTTCCCAGTTTCTTAAAGGTGTCGCTTACAGATGGTATAGATTACCTCTCCATGGATGTCCTAGTTAGTACCTCACTAAAATGTTTTACACCTATGTTGCAGTTTCTTCGTAGGCTCGGAATCCCTCTTTAGTCTTGCCATGTTTTTTCATTGAAGCCTCATTAATTCCTCTCAATATTTTTATTTCTAAACCACCTTTGAGGGATTCCACAAAGTGTTTAGTTGTAATTTCATTTCATGTTAACCGCTCATGATTTTAGGCCTAATGTTGGCTTCAACTTGCTCTTGATGAACCCATTGCTTATGCATTCCTATCAGTTGTCATTCTTGCAATTTATGCCTTTGTGAATTGACACTTTAACCATGGAGGAAACATTCCCCTGAGTGTCCTTATATTGCACATGCTTCCTTACATTGAGCATAGGTATGTTCCTTGCACTTTGAAACTAGTTTGCTTTCCCATGACATTGGTTTCCTCCACTATACTATAACGCTCTTTTATTCTTTTTAGAATTTAATAATATGAAAAAGAAAAATAAATAAAAACAAAAAACCAAAAAGAGGAGGAAAGTGTCTATCTCTTTTGTTGGAACTAGTCTTGTCGCCCTTGAACAAATCACAATCTTGAGTATGTATCTCGGTATTTTGGGTTTAGTATGGCTTTAGGAGACTTTTTCTCATTGTTGAAAACAATATCCCCCAATTGGTTATTCTTCCAACTATATGGAGCGTTTGTGGATGCCCCTTGCATCACAAATGTATCCCAATTTATATTCATGTTTCCTAAGTTATGTAATGTTTCATGCTTTTGTTCAAGGAAAGTTCCAATCTAGGTCGACCATTTTTGTAGTAACTCTTTGTCCTTTCAAGTCGACATTCCCGAGTCTGTCAAGTCCATCTCATTATCACAAATATCTATGTCTCTCATTTGTGCTAGTATACAAGTTCCTCATTGACTTCTTGCTATCATGTTTGCTCTTATCAACTTCAACACATTTCTCTCAGAGTATGAACTAGAGCATCACCCTGGGCCTATTTCCATTATTGATAGGTGACCTTGTGCTCAGCAGATAAAAAATGATCATTGGTCACTGAATGAGCGGTTTCCCTTGTGTTCGACGTCAACAAAAGTCATCACACATAGGGATTCGTGCAATACCTTGATTTCCATTTGACCCCATTGGTGGATTCCTCATCTTTGTCAATATTCTTCATCATTGGATATTATTCAAAGAGTCTCTATGATGAGATATTTCCATTTGGTGCATGTCGTAGTTGTACCTTGGTATGGTCCTTACAATATGTTCATTTGAGTCCTTCCAAATCTTTGGCCTTCTGCTTCCCCTCATTTTGGATGATGGAGGATGCCTTAATACCTTCCTTCCAACAGATCACTTCCTATCGAATTCGACAAATATTGATCTCAGATAGGGATCTAGAGTCTTGTTTGGTACCTTGGGGCTTGCATTCATCAATGGCAGGTTACCTTGTTATTGACAGTGGGAATACATCAATGTCCCCTACTCTATAAATTCTACTAGGTGTTCGGCATCAACTCATTTATTCACACTTGTTAGATTGTACCATGGTACCTTGACACCCATTATCATCATCGGTGGGTTGTCTCGCATTTGTTAATGATATACATCAATGACTGGTAATCAAATGGTGTCTCACTGTGTTCGACCCCAACACATATATTCACATAGTGTAGAATCGTACCATGGCAAATCATTTTGAATATTTCAGGTGAAGTACGAGCATCACATATTTTGTGCCCCTACTTGACATATATTGTACCTCCCCACATAAATCAGTACTTGCAGAGGATCAATTTGTTCACTTCATTGGTCCCAGATATCCTCTGTTTTCTATTTTGAAACACAAATCCACTGTGTATCTATTCATGGCTATGATCTACTTTCACATGGATCCATTGTGTGTTCATCATGGCCATGCTTGCTACTTCATATATATCACATGGATCCAATATGTAATGTTCGTTTCCATGGACATTAACCATACTTTTATATATGACATGGATCCACGGTGTATTTTTCTTTGGCAACCATGCTTACATCACTCCTAAGCATGGGTATGCCCAACTTGGGATAGATAATACTCTTACTTGATTTTGGATGACAGTTTATGTTTCTGGATTAGTTGTCTTGGGAATATTCATGTATTCTTTCATTACATCCTCACCTCTCAAAGTTATAGTTTATTTTAGCCATCACTTGCCCTTATGATCTCACACATTAGGGGGCATCTGTTATAGCACAAATTTCCACATCTATTCATTTGTGACATGGCCCAACCCTTTTCCCTAGCTTTTTAATCAAAATAACAACTTCCCTCATCAACGTCACTTCAAAAACACGCAGAGATCCACACCTTGCTAGCTTACATCTCATGAACATCCACGCCTTGCTAGCTTACATCCTCACCGCTAGAGTTGATGGTTGAAGGTCTTTGGAGGAACCTAGGGTAGTTGGCTTCAATCCAATTCTGAAGGATGAATCAGGTTATAAATACCTTTCTTACATTGCTGGTAATATAAGAGTTCTATTTCCCTCCTATTGTGTGTTTATTTGTTCATCGTGATGTCATATGGCAATGCCTTTCCTATATATTTGAATCCTTGCACATGATATATTCTATTTGAATGTATAACTACCTTGTGGCAGCCTATTCTTGGTTTCCTATTGCAATGTAGTTCCAAAAGAGATTGGGAGTGCTTCAAGAAGCTAGAGCAGGTATCAATATTGAATGAAGGATTTAAGGTGTGAGGAATTACCTTCTTTCTTTCTCTTTCTCTCCCTATAAAAGTAGTTATTTCTTGTATGCATTGATATAGATAGGGTTTGGTTCTGTCTTCTGAATTCAGTCTTGCTCTACTATGACTTGGCCCAAGGTCACAGGGGAAAAATCTCTTAAACAACCATGAAAACTATTTGTATGGGTATTTTAGCAAAGTTACCTCAATCCTGAAAATACTAGGTTACTGCCTAGATCGACCAAGTAATTGCTTAGAAATATCTCCCCTCCTTTATGGTGTTTCAAAAATTCATTAGCCTCTTTGTTATTAAACCGTAAGGTAGATTTAGGGAGTCATAACATTTTGGAAAATAATTAAGGGGATAAAGAAATGGGTTGATGTCCTTGTAGTTGAATCATTCTTTTCTCAGAGTTGAACTTATCTGTACACCATTGAACAACTTCTTTGAAATCTGTTAGTTATGAAACACAACCCACTAATGTTATGCATGAAGTCCAAATTAAGTTTGTATTTTTATCGGCTGAAGAAAGAGCCTTGTAGTAATTCTATGCCCTCGACCACTAAAACTCTTGATCCTCATTACCAAGTGTTTTTAGTGTTTCTTTGGAATACAAATCTCATTTTTCTTACTTGAAATCCTTTTCTTTGCTTTTGGATTTGGTAATAGGTGGCGCTACTATCGATATTTATAGCTTGGCATATTAGTTTATTCTTAATTTCACCATGTATTGTCTTGATACTTCAACCAAAGTAAATCTTTCTTTAATGTTGTTGTCATGCATGAAGAGATTTGAATTTATTGCAAGGTTTACAGGTGTTTAGTGATTTTAATAATGATATTATGCTTACACAAGTTGCAGTTGATGTCACGCAGATCATTAATGTGATGGGAAGTGGTGATGTGATTTTGAGGTGGATAAAAAGTGTTAAGTATGGAAGTGTAATATGAGGGTTGGAAAGTGAAAAATGTAGAATGTGGGACTACGGACTTGCAGACTTGTGGACATGTGGATATGAATAAAATTAAGGAAGCCTACACCGAAACAAGAAATGCGACTAAGTATGGGAGATGATAATTTTGTGGGTCACAAAGGTAGAGGGATCATTTTGGAGAATATGGGATTGCAGACCTACAAACCTGGGAACCTAGAGACTCAAGAAAAATTTAACGGATGGTATGTGGCCTCACATCTACACTTTATGAAAAGTGGTTAAGCATTGGAAAGTGAAAAAGGTGTTCTTTGGGGAATGAAAAAGTAATAGGGGAATTTTGGAGGACGCATGATTGTGGAATTCAGACCTGTAGACCTAAAGACATGCAGGCTCGAGACTTTTTCTACCCCCGCCCCACATTACTTGAATCTAGCTAAGTGTTGAGAAAAAATGATAAAAGAGAAAAACACTAAGGAAAAAGGGAAAAATAAAATAAAGGAAGAATTTTATGGATAATAAAATGAAAAAAAAAATGATCAAAAATGTGGATCAACACCACGGTGAGTCGGTTGATACTATTGAAAAGTGTTAGAACTACTTCTAAGGAAAGGAGGTTTGAAACCATTCATCCTTCGATCATGCTTTTATTTCTTCTTATCCTTCCAATAGTTTTGAAAATATTATCTACCTTTGTTATAATCATACATGCATTTTACCTTTCAAATTACTTCTTCAAGTGTCTTAGGTTCATCAAATTGAATACTATCATTGAAGAATGAAGGTAAGCCACTTATAAAATGTTTTACCTTTACCTTCTCATCTCTAATATATCCAACATACCTCAAACACACTAGAAAATGTTTCTCATAATTATCCATAGTCATATTCCCCAATTTGAGTTCATAGAACTCCTATATTTTCTTGTCATAATAGTACTCAGAAATATATTTATGCTAGAAATATTTCTTGAATTGATTGCAAGAAATCTTATTTACATTGATTCTCTTTACTTACCTAAGGTCATTCCATGAAATTTAATCATTTCCTTGTATATTTTGTATATCAATTCTATCCTTCAAGTTCATTGAGTATTTATATAATTGGAAATATTTCCTCATCCCCAACAACTAGGCTTCGACATGTTTCTTTGTTTTGTTTTCACCATCAAAGGTAGGTGGCTTAATTTGGTGAATCTCTCCTTGCAATATGTCTTTTTCATGATTTTTATTTTGGTGTATAATTGGTGACATATCTAGATTTCTCAATGTATCTTCAAAAGTATATTCAATTCTTTCATGGGGGAATGAGATGGATTATGATGATATCCATACCTTTTGGTGGCTCTTTTTTACACTTGGGGTCTTCCATGAGAGTCCCTCTTTGAGTGACCCTTGTTTTTTCCACATCATTTGAATTAGATCCATGCTTCAACTATCTCTACAATTTATTTAAGCTTTGCACAACTTAAGTATTTATTTAATTTTGTCTTTCCCGAGATCTCATTATCCTTCCATTGTCTACACAACAACTCTGAATTTCAACTTTCAATATCCTCATGGTTTCTGCTAGATATAGAAGCTCATATGGGTCCTTGTTTCCATTATATTCTATCTCTTCATTTCTTATACTAACTTTAAGTCCTCTCACTTCTTCCTCATGCTCAAAAAGTTATTGTCCATCTTCCATATTCCTTCAAGAGTTGAGCTTGAATTTGAGACTCTAATTGTATTTAATATAGAAATGTGTCTACAAAAGTGTTCATACAATTACATATATTAGATAAATTTCATTTCCAAAATACATAAAAAAAAAAAAATATGAAACTATCCACATTTTTAATTTTTTTGGCAAATCAAGGTTGCAGGTTGTTTAATTTCCATTTTCTAGAAATATCATAGGTACTTCTTGATAATATAATTATTTAGGTTTGTTTATTTCTAGATTTTTTTTTCAATGACTATACTCATGTTTCTTGGAAACATAATCCTTTAGGGTTATGGTATTGGTGATCCAGGTGGATATTGGTGGCCACCCACCCGTTCCAAATTCCAACTGGCTCATCTTAACAGTGTTAAGTTGAACTTGTTTCTCTCTAATGGGGATATTTATTTGTAATTGTGAGTTATATAATTTAGAGGTTGTCCAGAATCCCTACACAACATCTAGGTGGATAATGGTGGCCTCCCACCTTTTCCAATTGGCTTATTTTGGAAGTTTTCATGTCAGTACATCTTTATGTACTTCTGGGGCTGTTTTGAGGCCCTAAACAAATTTTTTTGGGCTTGCCACATTCAAACTAATGATGAAGTCACAATTTGATGGCATAATGTGTAGTTATCGAAAATACCTTTCCAACTGGCTATGACACGCCTAAAACGGAGATCATATGCAAAATTTACGACCCTGGGAAGTCGATGTACTAACTTACCCCAACAGGGCCCACATGACTTTTGGCGCTTCATCTCCTAGGGTTAGGTTTTTGGATGTCTAAGGTTTTGGCATTGATGTTTATTATAAAAAGGCCTTTAGAGCCTCATTGTAATCATCTTCTTGTGAATGAGAGTAGTCATCACATATCTTCTCAGAGATAAAGATGCCACCATTCTAGCGAGTCTTGCACTCTGTATTTTTACAGTCTTTGTACATTTGTTTCATTAATAGAAATCATGTATTGTTGTATTTTTCTTTTTCTGACAATTTTTATGTGTATTTCATTGTAATATATCTTCTTTCATTTCTTTCTGAAAATAATATGGATCAGTGGTATCAAAGCAGGCTACTCTTGATTGTTTTTCAGTGCATGTCTTCGACGAGGTCCGAGTATACAAATTTGGGTCTCGAGCTTGTCTCTCTTGAGGAAAATTGCTCTCGCATGCCAAATAAACCCTCTATGGTAGTAGAAAATAAAAAATGACAAAGAAGAATATTCTATTAACATGTTGTTTGAGCAAGCTCTCATGCGACAGAGGGACGAAATGATGGAGAATTTTTCCCACATCCTTCAATGCCTACTGATAGAAACATACACATATTCATCAAGAGACTACTTTGGAGGAACCTCTCCCTTCAAGGTACAAGTTAATTTTGATATTATTGTAGTTGAAGGTCGGATAGATGCATATGCCTTAGAAAAATGGTTAAATTTGCTAGAAGGTTATTTCTCTGTTCACAATTTTTTCGACAAGGAAAAGATCACCTTCACACTCCTCAAGGCTCTCCCCCATGTCAAACATTGGTGGGAAACTTATTGGGAAAAAAATTCCACAGAGGAATCTAGAATATATGGGGTTGAGCCCACTTGGGATTTTTTTGTGTATGTGGTCAAGGAACAATACTACCATGTTGATAACTATGAAGACCAATACATGAGATGGACCACACTATGGAAAGAGAAGAGCCAAACAGTGTCAGATTTCACAAATACTCTCCATACCTTGCACACCAAGATGGGTATCAAATACTTCGAGTGATATCTAGTTTTGAAATACTGTGGGGATTTTCATAGGTACATCCATACCAAAATGGATTTCCTAAACATAACATCATTGGGAGATGCCTACCGATATGCTGTCAAAATCGAGCATAAATTTAGGCACTAGAACAATGGGAGTTCGGGTCTGCAAATCCACAACAACCAAAGCATAATAAAGATGACCCTAACCAATGACCTCCTGAAAACTAGTCCAAGACATAGGAAAATAAGGGTAAAGGAAAGACAAAGAATGAAACTGGGAAGTGGTGCGACTTCCACAAAATCCCCTGGCACAACATCGATGAATGTTGCTCGAAACAGTTATTGGTGGTCGAGGTAAAAGACAATGAGCCAGACCTTGATTTGTAATCTAATCCAGAAAATATTTAAAATAGACAGATCATCGACGCAGACCCCACTACTATTGTCGTGACCACAAAAATTCAACTAAATGAACTAGTAGATCCTGAAGAGGGGGAGTGCCTCTTCCATTCATAGATGTGGGTGAAGGGGACCCCATTTCTTTTCATTGTTTATAGCGGCATCTAGAAGAAGCTCATCTCAACTAGGCCGTCAAACAGTTGGGGTTATTGAAAACACCACACCCGTAACCATATAATATTGGGTAGCTTCACTAGGGACGAGATTGTTGATATTATGGTAGCTTCGAGAGGTATGAACCTCCATTATGACCTTTGACAAGATTAAAATGTTCCGGAAGAAAGAAAATAAATGAAAGTAACCCTAGAAGAGATGTTGGTTGAAGAGAGTTAATTAATATGAATTAATTAGTACCCAGAATGAGAAGTTGGCCCAGGCAGTTTGCCAGTATTACTATAAATATAGGGCGCCAGTCTCTCATTTGACACACTTCTCAGAATTGTATAAATCCACTTTTGTGCACTTCCGTCTAGCAGTTTTGTGTGCAGGTCCTGGGGAAGGTGCTATGGCAATTTTGGGTGGACTCTCTGATCAGCTTTGGTTACTTCTTTCTTGGTGCATTAGACTTTCTTGGTTATTGGATTCTTCTCTCTGTCAAGGTCAAGGTGCTCAGAGGGTGGCTTCAGCCTACGGTTGGGTGACAATAGTATTATTGTCAATGGTAAAATGAGTACATCCACTCATATTCTAATAGTTTATGGGCCCACACCTCCTTGATTCAGTCCAATTGATGGAAGGAAGCATAGCCATTAGGATACTAAGCTCCTTGAGGAACTTCCACTAGGGTTACTGGTAGGAGAAAATTCCAAGACATTGCTGCTAGGGTTACTAGAAGGAGTAGTTGCAGAAACCCTAAATCCTATATCGGACACCTTGTGATGGAGCATCTCGCTCAAGGAGAAGATATCCAAATGAGCCCTAGTTCAACACACCTTTTGGCTCTCTTAGAATACATAAAGTCAAAGTTGAAGTTTTGGATCAAGGCATGACCAACTACCGGTCAACCGAAGACATGAGTGAAAAGATCAATCTTCTACACTACTCAACACTCACTGAAATGATTGAAGATGACATGTGGATAATCGATAGTGGAGCTTCTAGGCACATTATGAGAGATCAAGCCAGACTCTCAAATATAAATGAGAAGAAGACATTGTACAAGGTAGAGCTTGGAGACAAAAGTACTTACCCAGTCGAAGGATTTGAACAAGCCTCCGTCAGGTTGAAAACAGGAAACAATGTTCATTTAAGTAATGTTTTATATGTACCTGGTTTAGAAAAGAATCTTGTATCCATATCTTGCCTAGAAGACAAAGGAAACATAATAGCTTTTGTAGATAGAAAAATGTTATCTTGGCATAAAGACTCCAGCATAGAGAATGCTAGGGTTATTGGAAGTCATGAAGGAAATCTATCTAGACTACTAGAACAAAATGAAGAAGCTCTCGTACATAAAGAAGTCAATCCCAATGAACTTTGGCATAGAAGGTACGCTCATATTAATTATCAAGAATTACCTTTTCTCAAAAGGATGGTTGAAGGAATACTAGAATTGCAGTCTACACATGAAGGAATTTGCAAAGGATGCACTCTTGGGAAGAATATCAATAAACCATTCCCAAGAAGCAACAGCAGATCTAAGGGGATTCTAGATCTGATACACTTAGATGTTTACGGCCCGATGCCAGTCAAATATTTAGGAGGATCTCTTTACTACGTAATATTCATAGATGAATATTCAAGAAAGACTAGGTTATATCTCCTAAAGACAAAAGACGAAGTATTCATCAAGTTTCAAGAATTCAAAGCAGAGATAGAGAATCTCACAAACAAGAAGATCAATATCTTAAGAACATATAATGGAGGAGAATACACCTCAAAGGAATTCGTTGCATTTTTCAAATCGACAGGGATTAGGAGGGAGCTGACTATTCCTCATTATCCTCAACAAAATGGTGTAGCAAAAAGGAACAACAGATCTATTGAAGAGACATTAAAAGAACTATTAAATGATCAAGGGTTATCCATGTTCTTATGGGGAGAAGCAACCATGACAACAATATATGTGCAAAACAAAATTCCTCACCGCATATTGAAGGACATGACTCCAGAAGAAGCCTTCTCAGGTAAGAAACCTAATGTGGAAAACCTAAGAATATTTGGATGTCCTATTTACTCTCACATTCCCAAGGATAAAAAGGAGTAAACTAGAACCCTCGGGAAAGAAGGGCATATTCGTGGGATATAGCAATTCATCCAAGGCTTATAGAATCTATATTCCAGAACAACATAAGATTGAAGTCAGAAGAGACGTGACATTCAATGAAAATATGGCTTTCAAGAAATCGATAGAAGAAAATATAGAAGAAGAAAAGAATGAAGAACCTATTGAAGAAAGCATAGAAAACCAAAATGAGGAAAATGAACAACCTGATCATCATATGCAACCATGTGAGACCATTGATTCAGACACTGTACCTAAGACCAAGAAACAACCAGCTTGGCTTGAAGCTACCTTACAAGATGTAGAAAGACTCAAGGTCCCAGAAGGAACATTCAAAAAAAGTAAGAAGCCTAAAAGATTCTCAAGTTATGCAACATATATGACAAAGCTTCTAGATGAAGAACCTACCACGTTTGAAGAAGCAGTTCAAAATAAACAATTGAAAGGAGTTATGATGAAATAACACCAATCCATTATGAAAAATGATTTATGGGAAATTGTACCTAGACCTAAATAAAAATCAATAGTAACTTCAAAGTGAGTATATAAGATCAACCATGCAACAGACGGAAGCATGGATAAATATAAAGACAGGTTCGTAGCTAGAGGGTTCTCCCAAAAGGAGGGAGAAGATTATGACGAAACATTTTCTCCAGTTGCTAGATATACTTCCATTAGAGCTATCATATATCTTGTCGCTTCCATGGGATGGAACTTGCATCAGATGGATGTAAAGATAGCTTTCCTCAATGGAACAATCGAAGAAGAAGTACATATTGAACAACCTCAAGGGTTTGAAGTACATTCCAGAGACACTCACGTGTGCAGATTAAAGAAATCTCTATATGGACTTAAGCAAGCTCCAAGGGCTTGGTATGCCAGAATGGACAACTATCTAACGAGACTTGGTTTCTCCAAAAGTCATTCAGATACAAACCTTTACTAAAAATTCATGGACAATGCACCTATAATTCTACTACTATATGTTGATGATCTATTCATAACAGGTGAAGAGTCTCTCGTCATCCAGTGAAAAAAGGAACTAGCTTCTGAATTTGATAGGAAATATTTACGTCTCATGCATTATTACTTGGGACTAGAAGTATGGCATAAGCGTGGTGAAGTATTCATTGGACAAGGAAAGTACGCAATAAAGATTCTTCAGAAGTTTGAAGTGATGGATTGCAAATCCATAAACACTCCTATGACATTAGATATAAGAAAAGTAAAAGATCCAAATTCTGATCCAGTAGATCCATCACTATATCGACAATTGATTGGGTCATTGATGTATTTGGTAAATACGCGACCAGACATTTGTTTTGTCGTGAATACACTAAGCCAGTTCTAGGTGGAACCTAGACATGAGAATTGGATAGTTGCAAAGCATGTCCTAACATATATTTGTGGGACAATAAACTATGGCTTAATATATATCACATCTAGTGATATACAGTTTCATGGATTTACAGATTCAGATTGGGTAGGAAGTACAGAAGATAGAAAGAGTACTTCAGGAATGTGTTTCAGCTTGGGCTCCACTATGATATCTTGGGGAAGCAGGAAACATAAGTCTGTCACACTCAGCATAGCAGAAGAAGAATATATCATAGCATGTGAAGCATGCACATAAGCTATATGACTGAGGAATCTAATCTTTGATTTATTTGATCAGATTCCAGATTCGACCATAATACATTGTGACAATCAGAGTTGTATAAGACTATCAGAACACTCAGTGTTTCATGAAATGTCAAAACATATTGAGATAAAATACTACTTTATTCGAGATAAAGTCTGGGAAGGAGAAGTAAAGCTCTAGTATATTCCTGCAGATGAGCAGACAGTAGATATCCTGACAAAGCCTCGGTCCAAAATAAAATTTGCATATTTCCGAGATAAGATGGGGATTGTGGAAATAACTCCCATAGTTGAAAGGGAAGAAATGACTCTCAAGATTGGGAGGGAGAATTGACATATTATTGAATTGAGGACATTCATTTTCAAGATTGTAAAATAATCCAACTTGGGAAGATTATTTCCAGTTCGGAAAGTGGATTGATATTTCTAACGGACAGACATTTTCCAGTTCTGAAAATGGTCCAGATTGAACAATCATTTTCGTAATGAAAATGGTTTGACAGATTGTTGATGTACCATAGACAGCGACTTCCCATTTTGGTTAACATGGGGAGTGGTCTATGGAAGTCTCTCTTCTTGAGGTTTACTCAAGAAGACTGGCCCACCTCGCCGGACAACGATTTCTCATTGTGGTTAACATGAGGAATGGTCTGTTTTGGAGGTTGGTGCAGGACAATCATTTCCTCTTGTGGTTAACATGGGAAATGGTCCAGACAATCATTCCTTAGGGCGGATTCATTCTCTCTAGGATGCACTTTGTTTAGTGCCGGAGGAATGGCCCAGGGTGGGGAATGGTCCAGGTTCAACAATCAAGGACAACCATTCCTTAGGGTAGATTCATTCTCTCTAGGTTACACTTTGTTTAGTGTCGGAGGAATGGACCAGGGTGAGGAATGGTCCAGGCTCAGAAATCAGAACAATCATTCTTCCTTGCTTGAGAAGAATAGTCCAGATAGCCCATTGTTGATGTTCTACTATGAGGGAAAATACTCTTTCAGATCTCACAGATGTGAGTGAAAGAATGGCCCAGATGATTCAGTTTATATCATAACAATATTTTCTTTGCAGATTGATATGAGATGATTGTTATGGAGACTGTCTGTCTCCAGACAGTAGAGATATGCTACTATGGTGGATATGTTCGACTATTTGTGACTATGTGTCACTGTTTGAATAGTTGTGTACGACCATGGATAAACACAATTGTGTTTTATCAATTAATATTGTACTAGTTTTCATGGAGATTAATCAGGTGGATAAAAATGACAGTGCTCACGATACTACCAGTTGAATGGTCTATTTGTGCTCGATATCATTATCAGTTATACCTCCCTAGCTAGGAGGGAGTTTTGATATTATCGTAGCTTCGGGAAGTATGAACCTCTATTGTGACCTTTGACAAGATTAGAATGTTCTGGAAGAAAGAAAAGAAATAAAAGTAATCCTAGAAGAGATGTCGGCTGAAGAGAGTTAATTAATATGAATTAATTAGTACCCAGAATGAGAAGTTGGCCCAGGCAATTTGCCAGGATTACTATAAATACATGGTGCCAGTCTCTCATTTGACACACTCCTCAGAATTGCAGAAAGCCACTTCTGCGCACTGCAATCTAGCAGTTTTGTGCGCAAGTCTTGGGGTAGGTGTTGCGCCAGTTTTGGGTGGACTCTCTGATTAGCTTTGGTTACTTCTTGCTTGGTGCATTAGCCTTGCTTGGCTATTGGATTGCTACTAGGATTATTCTCTCTGTCAAGGTCAAGGTGCTCAGAGGGTGGCTTCGGCCTATGGTTGGGTGACAATAGTGATATTGTCAATGGTAAAACAAGCACATCCACTCATATTCTAACAGAGATATCTAAGTCAGCCAGCAGTGTCACATGTCCTATGGCATCCTTTCCTTCAAGGATGAGGTAGTGTGTGATGTTTCCCCTTTTGGTGTTTGTGATGTTGTTTTGGGCCAACCATATATGTGGAAACGTCATGTTGTTTATGAGTCTTGACCCCGCAGTATCATTATTACTTTGGGGGGTCAACTCTACAAGATACCAGAGGTAATTCCGACTATTGTTCTACCAAAATAGTGCCACAAGGTAATCTCTCTTACTACAAAATTCATCCTCTTCACAATCTGTTCAAAGGATGCACATAAGGTAACTAAAACTACTGTAGCCTCAACACCTTCTATCCAGTAGAAGCATATTGCAGAAGAGAAAGAAGATATTGTTTCTTCACCTACAATGGTGCCTACACAATGCCTCGTCAAGCCCAGAGACAATAGGTTGGTGGAACAGATTCAACCTTGCCAACAACAGGTTCGTGACAACCTTCCACAAACCAAGCAGCGCAACTTCTCCAACAAGGAACACAACTCACTAAGATTCAGAGTCAAAAATCGCTTTCCCTTCTTCCCCAAGCACTCAATGTAATGGATACCATTGCTTCCTAAGGGGGGAGGACTGATCAAAGTGGATATTGGTGGCCACCCACCTATTCCAAATTCCAACAGACTCATCATGACATTGTTCAGTTCAACACGTTTCTTTGTAATGGGGACATTTCTTTGTAATTATGGGTTCTACACTTCCAGAGTTGTCCTAAATTCCTACACAACATCCACATGGATAATGGTGGCCGCCCACCTTTTCTAACTAGTTGATTTTGGAAGTTTTCATGTTAGTACATCTTTTTGTTTTTTCGGCTTACCATAGTCAAACTATTGATGAAGTCAAATTTTGACGACATAATGCATATTTCTCGAAAAGACCTTTCCAACGGGCTATCACATGCCTAAAATAGAGATCGTATACAAAAGTTACGACCCCGAGAAGTTAATGTACTAACTTACCCCAACGAGACTCACATGACTTTTTGCGCTTCATCTCCTAGGGTTAGGTTTTTGGATGTCTAGGGTTATATCATTCATGTTTATTATAAAAAGGCCTTAAGAGCCTCATTGTAATCATCTTCTTGTGAATGAGCGTAGTTGTCACATCTCTTCTCAGAGATAAAACTACCACCATTCTAGCGAGTATTGCACTCCGTATTTTTATAGTCTCTCACATTTCTTCCATTAATAGAAATCATGTATTGTCGTATTTCTTTGTTTATGAAAATGTTTATGTATATTTCATTGTAATATCTCTGCGTTCATTTTGTTTCAAAAATAATCTGGATCAATTGGTCACTTGCTTAGGAATGTGAATATGAATTCAAAGGTCAAGACTATGTATTTATACATGTATCATATTGATGGAGAAAATGCATTTCACATTTTTATTTATTTGTGTGTGTCTAACATTGGTATTAGAGCCCATTGGTTTACCCTCAATCCACATGTCTTCTCATGTCGATTCCTTTTCTACTCTATGCGCATCTTGACCTCTCTTGCACGCCCTCGAGCTCACTCGTCCATCATTCACACCTATCTCTCTTTGGTGGCTTCCAACCCGTCGACTATTCCAAAACCATCAATTGTTTCACGCCAATCACTAGTCACCCATGCGAAACCCTAGTTTTCTTGTTATTGTTTTCGTAACCCTAAACTTAGTCTGTATCCAAAACCTAATTCGTGGGCCACATACTCATCAACTCAAATGCACAGACCAACCATTACT
This sequence comes from Picea engelmannii, assembly GCA_009831015.1. Lineage (NCBI taxonomy): Eukaryota > Viridiplantae > Streptophyta > Pinopsida > Pinales > Pinaceae > Picea > Picea engelmannii. Next base: position 186,707 of record ML777575.1, read on the forward strand.
CACTCTTCAAGGTTGAACACAACCCTATATGGTATAGCTTAATGTAATGCTCGACCTGGTATAGCTCGATCTGCCTCCACGCAGGATATAGCTCGATTTCCCTCCTAACTCGCTGCAAGGAGACATTAGTGTTGGTGTTGACCAAGGATTTTAGGAGTCGATCGGGCGGTATTTGAATCTCACGCTGCAAGGAGATATTAATGTTGGTGCTGACCAAGGATTTCATGAGTTGATCAGGCGGTAGTTGAATCTCACGCTGCAAGGAGACATTAATGCTGGTGTCGACCAAGGATTTCAGGATTCGATTGGGAAGTATTTGAGTCTCACGCTGCAAGGAGACATTAATGCTGGTGTCAAGTAAGGATTCCATGCTACTTTCCAGCCCGTGCATGAATCTGGTGCATTAACGTTGGCTCTCTCCAAAGCCCATCTTCATGTGCGCTCTATTAAAGAATAAGTTCCCTCCAAGAGTAGATATGATTTTCTCCAGTTCGATATCAGACTCCACGAGTTGCAAACAAAGGAGAGCAATAGGCGTGAAGTTGACCTCATACGTATTAAAAGAAGTGATGAAGTGTGGGAGATCATATCACATCTTGGAACCCATAAACAAATAGTCTTGTTTCAGTGATTGACAAGTCATTGTACTTAACATATATCTCAATTATCATTTATTTCGAAGTCACGTCATATTGTTTCAGTTGCAAAATGTTCAAAACCACAGTTTTATGTTTGGAACCCATTAACAATGTGTGTCTAGTGGTCATATAATCTGTCAAAATTCTTGGCCACTGATCTAAAAGGCCTAATTTTTTTTTCCGGTACCCATCTCTCTTGACATTAGTGGCAAGTTGAAATCATAGGAGGATTCCATAATCGTGTTGGTTAGTGTAGAAGACTCCATTCCAATTGCTACCTGCAATGAAGTCACATTTATGTTTATTCAACAAAGTGCACTATTGCATGAAGAAAATGTTACTAAAAAGACCGAAGTAACTTAAAACATGCTCCTCTTTTTTAATGGGGACCATGCATATGTTGTTTTTAATCCATATAGTGGTAGTGATGATGAAGCTCATGTAACACCCCTCATAAGATTTACTTGGGTGAAAGAGAAGAAGGATTTGAACATTTTGGGGTTATGCTTTCTGCCATACCTATTATAATGTTATTATAATGTTTCTTAGACAATTATAATGATATTACTCATTTTTTAGCAAGGGAGGTACAACAACTTCTCATGTTCAAAATCCAATAGAGGTTGTCAAGCAAAGGCTACAAGCAAGGAAATTTGCAAATGCTCCTAATCTTTGTGGTAAAGGCACAGGTTCCAGATCTATATCCAAGCTCTCAATCTGACAACTCTGTGATAAGTGACAACACACTTGGAACATTGTAAGTTTATTTGTGTGTTTTGAAATTAGGTTGATTTACATTGTAAACATGTGCATTTTCGGTAGAAATCGACACCCTCATTTGTTGAGTTTGCATTTGGTGAGTTTGCATCTAATTGTAAAGAGTGGAATTGCAAGAAACCATGTGAGGTATGAGATATGGCTCGAGTTGAGGAACTGTTAGAGTTATTGAACACTCTAATCCTCTATTATGTGGACAATACAATCACTACTGACAAAACAACTCTATAGTCTGTTACAACATTACTACAAACTCAGACTCGACTTCTTCACAATGCACTTGAGCTAAATAATCTTCAACAACATTCTGAACTAGTCATTCTTCAGAACCCTATTTTCAAAGATGAAGAAGATGATGATGTCGATTCAGATCAACAACCAACACAACAACAACTTAGTGAGACATCCCCAGATTCAAGTACAAATGAAGATCAAATTCCTCTTTCCAAGCCCATCATCATACCTTGGGAAGAAATAAAGGACAACAACCATAGAACATGTATTGGATATGAAAATGATATCATCTTTCATAATCCAGATTACACCAAACCGATCCAGTTCCAGAGTGTTGGACTCCTAGAAGAAAGTTCACATTTACCTGCTCCAGTTCAAAAGAAGATTCTGAAATTCCAACATTGTTAGTGAGTTGACCACATGAAAGATCATTGTTTTGATTTTCATCCTTCCGATCATTGTGGAAAGAACAAGCGTCATTCAAACAAATGTTTTAACAAGAAGAAATATGAAAGAGTAAAGAACCATTATGGGTGGATCCCTTCTTGGTGATGGTCATCTATAGCCAAGAAGATATCTTAGTCATATTGTAGAATTGATTCTCGAGTAATGAGACATCTTACAGTGGAGATATTTTTGTTTTCTCTCCTTGTCTCTCATAGGGGGAACAACATAAAAAATTGACATTTAGGATTCAAGTTTCGAAGTCTCATTAATAGAGAAGTAACAAATGAACGTGACAAGTGAGCGAGATTGGCTTGTGGTTTTCCTTAAACCACCACTTAGTAGAAGACTTACAACTTCTGCTAGACAATGTTTTTTGGTTTTCCTTAAACCATCACTTAGTAGAATACTTACAACTTATGCTAGCCATTCGGTTTGTGGTTTTCCTTAAACCATCACTTAGTAGAAGACCTTCAACTTTTGCTAGACAACAATATATGGTCATATTTAAACCAACATTCGAGAGCACTTCCAATTAGCAGAAGACATCAGCTTCCAACTTCTAGCCAACTTAGGAAATATTTTGGGAACCATTAAGCCTAGAGTAGGGTTCCAAAGTTTGTGGTCATCCTTAAACCACCAAATTGGTTTGTGTTATTCCTTAAACCACAATCACCATGTTGTTCCCGAGTCTGTACTAAGGCTTAGAGTACAGTGTCAAGGCATCCGAAGGTAAGTAAAGATGTATACGAAGATAAATTACCTTCTATATAGGAAACTAATGAAGGTTTCTACGTTCCCAACGTCTAGCTTCCAACTGCTCTTGAGAAGTTATGTCTCGTTCAATGGCTGCCCATGAACATTCAAGTTCTTCCCGGGTGTTAGCAGTTATAAGGATTGTGTCAAAGAGATTTAGAGCGATATGTATTTGATTAGATAGCCCGGCTTGAATGTTAGGTTGATTTGCTGCAGGGAAATTCATTTAGGGATGATTCCAGTATGGAAATGGTTTTTAAAAGAGAGAATTTATTTGCTGTTTTAAATCGGAAAAAAAATAAAGAGACACTTTTGCATGAAAAAATGAAATAAGAATACAAATTGAAGGCCCTTTCCTGTAACTATGTTGTTTTCGATAAAAATAACGGGAGATGGGAGAAAACATTAAGCTGTAGATGACGCGAAGTTCCTGTCAGTGGAAAACTCACGTATACACAGAAGAAGCAATTAACATAAACATAATTGACCAAGTGTAAATAAACATAAAATTCTGTAAACGTAAATTGTTCTTACACCCGCTAATAGCTGGTGCAGAGGAAAGACAAGAGACGCTTTCAGAAAGAAAAATCACAAACCTTTCACCATAGTAGTGGTCGTACTAAATTACAGTGATACACGTCAATTATGTAGAGCAAAATGAAAAGAAACAAAGAACAYGACGAAACAAACTTGCAACACAGTCGTGACAGAATCGGGAATCTTCAAATTGCTTGTATTAACTCCTTTAATGCAAAAAMTCTCTTATAGTTAGTCCACAAAAAAGTCCAKCCTTTATCTCTTCTTTTGGTGATATATTTATACAAAATTTKCCTCTCGGTTCAGAAGAGCCAAATTACTCCATCTGTCCGAATCTGTTTTCAAAAAAAGGTCCAGGTGCTTGTTTTTGCTTAAATTAAATACATATGATACATCTGTCTAAAAATTGAAACACAATCTGTGAAGTCTTTACATTGATAGCTGGGGGGAACGAAATAACTCCATTTCACCTATTCTGTTTTCAAGAAGAGCCAGATGCTTGTCCTCGCATGGATGCGGTGTATATGATACACTTGTCTACAAATTGGGTCACAAGCTGTGAAGGCTCGGCTTGACAACTGGCTTCGGCAAAATAGCACTCTCGGGCCAGCTGTGGAAGCTTATTATCTATTTGTATATTGACGAGTTCAAGAGCGCTGAGTTGTGCACTAGGCTGAATCAAATGCTTTTCGATTTGAGCCGAGTCCACCCTGTTCATCCCGGAGATTTCTGTTGAATTCCTCTCATTCTTCTCTTTTATGTCGAGAGAAATCCGATCTGTATTAATCTGTCTCAGCGCCTCTGCATCGCTTCCAATATCCATTCCTAATTGCTCACCATTTATGACATTGCAGGCTTCTGCTAACGAATTTGTCACTTTTTGAACCTGCTCTTTGCTCGAGGAAATAATCTGTTCCCAATTCTTTAACAAGATATTGCCCCTAGTATGTTCGGCAATGGTGAGCCCGGGTGGTCCTGAAAACCTGTTATTAGTTGCTATAACTTCCTCTTGAAAATCAAACCGAGCAGCTTCTGCGTTTCTTTCTTTGTTAATCAGATTCTCAGAGATTCGATGTATTAACAAGCAGTTTTCTTGAATCTCCCCTACTTTGTTAAGCAGGCTCTGTTGAGCAGAGGAAATCCTGCTCCGAATATCAGTTGCTCGGGTTTTAACGATATCAATGTCAATTGTTCTTCTTTCTGCGACCTCCAGTTGAGCTTGTAGTTGTGTAATTGTATCTCTCTGCTGGCCCGATTGCACCCGACCATCTCGGATCGTAGAATTTGCTTGTTCCAGCTTAGTTTTGAGTACTTGGATTTCTTGCTTATCACCTAATCGGGCCAGCTCCATTTCTCCGCTCGCTTGACTCTTAGCGTTTTCCTCCGTCGAAGCCACCCTGGCTTCTAAGGTCCTGATCAGGCGATTTTTTGTTTTGAGCTGCTTCTTTAACATTTCGACCGAGAATTGATTTGTCATTGCGTACGCTCCTAGCGTTCCTGCAATTTCTGTGGCAAATTCATATTTCTTTTTATTCATCCCATTGGTCATTACTTTGAACCTTTTAACAGTAGACTCTCCCTCTTGATAAAATTCTCGCTTCACCACAGCTTTCCTCTTTTTGTCAAAGAAGAATTCATTAGGGGGTAGTTCTTCTGCCCTTATAGGTCTCAATTCTTCACTGAATATCCATCCTCCGCTAACGCCTGCTTGTGCCGACTGCAAGGGTGTGACAGAGGCGATGGGTTGTCCGATTTGCTTCGCATCTTCCCCTGGTGTGCTGAGTGGACTTTGCTTTTTCGGGGGGTGAGGGGTCTTCGTTCCTGCTTCCGGATTCTGACCTTCTGGTGGGCCTGTATCTTTTATTTCCTCCTCCGGATTAGGTTCCTCGGGAGGACCAGTAGTTTTCTCTCATGTTTTGGGATTTCCTTCCCATTCTGGATTCTTCTCCTGTTCAGGAGTCTTCACCCTTTCGGGCTCTTTCTCCATTTTGGGATTCTTCTCCCGTTCATGACTCTTCTCCTGCTCCCCTTCCTGACGTTTTTCGGGGTTAGAGGTTTTCCCCTCAGAACTTTCGGCCTCGTTTCCTTGATCTTTGGAAAGTCCCAGGCCTCCTAGCACCACGGGAAGACATTGTTTCCTATGCTCTTGAAATTTTAAAACTGAGGCCCTGTCTTCGGGTGCTAGGGATCTGATCCGAAATTGCACCTCCGAATAGGACCTCGCCCCTCGGAAAACATCGTCCGAGGGCGAACATTCATGCTCGAACCTCCTTAATCCACAACTCGCCAAATGAGCGCTCACAATTCCCTGAGGATCATGCTTCTTGTATTCGATAGAGACTAAGCTCAAGTTTTCTATGGCTGCAGCTTCAACCTTGGCATGTCCAAAATCTAATAAGGAGTATGAATTTAGCTGAATAGGGAAAAACGGCCATACCTTCTTTGCTGACGCTTTGAGCTCTTTGCTTACTCCGCCGATTACTGTTTGTCGAGCGATCTCGCGACAGGCTAGCTTGTCGGGAATGAATAGTGGTAGCACCAGAGGAGGAACAGTAGCTCCAAACACTCTCACATAGGAGAATTCCTCTTTCACATACCATTCCGCAATACGGCTCAGATTAGCAGGAAAGCCATCCGAGATGCGAGGTGGTAAAAGGCCAAAAATGGTGACGTGTAGGGGCACCATCACCCAATTAAAAATTTCATATATAAACTTGTTCGTGTTGTTTTCCCACAGCTTGTCGTGGTACTCATGAACAGTCTTCTCTTGGGTTGGACTCCACGCCCAATTCATCAAAGGGAAAGGCGTCCTGGAGCATATCGCATCCATGATATACGCGGACATGTAGAATCTGGATGGTTTCCCGGCTGCCTTCTTCTCCTGGTATTCGGTGATCCTGTTGAATATACTATCAAAGAGCATTTTTGCCCAATTGAATGAGGAACCTTCTGCTACCCGAAAGATGAGGGGTACCCACTGGACGTAAAAATGCGCGGTATCCTCCGATCTGAAAAGACGACAAGTCATCATCGCCACATATCTATAGTTTGGCTCCAATGAAGAAATCGAATACACACCCTCGTTGTTTACTCTGAATGTGGAGGAATGAGACACCCAATATTTTATCAAACCTGGCAAAGTTTTGTCAAATTCTTCGCACTCCTTCTTTTTGAAGCCTGCCAGGAATTCCTTGCCATATGTGTATTCAGAGGTCACTGGGAGCTTATACATAGAATGGATATGTTCGGGCCTAAAAGTCCCAATAATGTCTTGTCAGTCATTTACAATAGTTCTGGAAGGCAGGTCGATGTGATCCAATGCCCATCGGATCATATCGTAGTACGGGAGCAACCGAGGTCTGGTTGCAACCAGGTGCATTCTCGACTGAACAATAGCCTTGTACCTAGTGTTCAGGTCGTCCTTCACAATATCATAGTTATAGTCATCAGAGTCTGAACGGTTTACTGCCTCGGATTGCAGGATATCTGTAATAGAAGACCAGGTAGATACTGAGCCACCCGTCTGAGGCGAAGTGTCTAAGACGTTGTCCGAACCCTGTGCTGCGACTTTGATATTTTCTTTAGCTCCTCTCCTTGGTGCCATAGCTGAAGCTGGCATTTTCGTTCTTCTGTGATAAACCTGCATATACATGCAGAGGCTAGTTCACTCGAAGAAAGACTTTCTCTATACACTTAATAAGAAATGTTTTCTTTTTAACAAATAAAACAAGTTTCATATATATTTTGGAAATCATGTACCTTTGTCATGAGTCCATCAAATCGCGAATAAAACCAAATTAATTGAAAAAATATGATCTTCTTTTCATCGTGGATTCACCCTATTTTCTCATTAATGTCATGAATATTGGGCGGCTTGACAGGTACTCGGGTTATGGAGAGTAAATGAATAAATACCTCGTGAAGTGTGCCAACCTTGAAGCGCGGGACGTAATCCATTTAATTTTAAAGTATTACAAATCTTATTG